>JBBPMJ010000513.1:0-23949 GCA_038090255.1 Austroboletus niveus | reverse complement strand
TCCTCGACGCTCACGTCCCCTTCGAGATTTTGACTGATCATCGAAACCTCACCTACTACTCTATGCCTCAGGATCTATCACGCCGGCAAGCCAGATGGAATCAAATCATGCAAGAATTCCATTACACAATCGCTCACCGTGCAGGAAAAACCAATCCGGCGGACCCTCTGTCCCGGAGGCCAGATTTTGAAGAGGGGGTACAACACGACAATAAAGGCGTCACAATCTTTCTGCAGCTAGCGGATTCCCCCCACATTCGTTTACAGCAGAACCATATGTCGTTGGCTGTGGAGAACGCAACGACATCCGACGATGGATATGAAACAATGGACGTAATTATTAATAATGTTAAAACTTCTCCTTTTTCATCTTTTACAAACACTATAGATATGAGAACGCTAGCGGCAATGCGTGTAGCCGAAGATGTCACTGACATCGATTTACAGATTAAAACGCGCCAGCATCTAAAGGACGCTAAAGTTACACGCGCATTGGCGCAATCTCATCCTCACTTTTCTATTCGTGATAATCTTATATTTTTCAAAGACGCTCTATACGTTCCAAAGGACGAAACGCTTAGAACACTGGTACTTAAACACTTTCACGACTCACCCTTGGCAGGACATCCTGGAGTACGAGCAATGACGAGGAAGCTTCAAGCCAGCTACTACTGGCCTACGTCGACAAAGGAAATCAAGGCCTATATCAAAGGATGTGACCACTGCCAAAAGAACAAGTCACGAACGGACGCAAGGCATACGGCGCTACACCCACACGCCATACCCAGCACCCCATGGCAACACATATCTTTGGACTTAATCACTCCCCTACCCGAATCTAACAGCCGCGATTCTATCCTCGTCATCGTTGATCGATTCTCGAAAATGATTCGACTCTTTCCCGTCAATGCCACCATCACGTCCCGAGGAGTCGCAACCCTCCTCCGAGACGAGATATTCAAACTCCACGGCATACCCCAAAAGGTTATCTCAGATCGAGGACCGCAATTCGTATCGGGGTTCATGCTCGAACTCTACAAACTCCTGGGAATCCAAGCAAATCCGTCCACGGCTTTCCACCCTCAGACCGACGGGCAGACCGAGCGCTATAACGCCTGGGTAGAACAGTACCTCCGGATCTACGTCAACCATAGACAATCCGACTGGGCTAACTGGCTCCCTATGGCAGAATTCGCGCACAATAATACGCCACGTTCCACTACTCAACAAACGCCGTTCATGCTCAATTACGGCCACGAACCATGGACAGGACAAGGACGACAGCGGTCACTACGCAATGAGTCGGCCGACGAGTTCGCAAAACAGATAACCAAGTTGAGACAAGCGGCGGAAGAAGCTCTGCACCTAGCGGCCGAGGATATGAAGCGATACTATGACTGAAAGACAAGGGAATCACCGGAATATAAGAACGGGGACCTCGTACTACTCGAAGCCTCACACATCCGGACGAACCGACCAACGAAGAAGCTTGACCAGAAGCGCTTCGGTCCTTTCAAAGTCGTCTCCAAGGTGGGGGTTGCTTCATACAAGCTAGACTTACCACACGGATGGCGAACTATACACCCTGTCTTCCACGAGTCATTGCTCCACCCCTATCACGCACCCAGTCACCCCGCACAACAAGCCCCTCCACCCCCGATACCCGATCTCGTCGACGACATTCCTGAACAGGAAGTTGAAGAAGTTATCGATTCTCGGACGCGAGGAGACAAAGTTGCATATCTAGTGCATTGGAAAGGATTCCCGGTTGAGGAAGATGAGTGGATCGCCGCCGACGAACTACCTCACACGCAGGATGCCGTCAAACGATTCCATCGCAAGCATCCTACTGCGGCGCGACCCACTCAAAAACTGAAACTACGTCCCGTGAATGTAACATCCCCTCATCTCGTTCTATTACCAAACAAGCCTGCATGTACATGCCCATCATGTACCGGAACACCTACGTTCAAGGACCCGGGCTTTCAGGAATTCCGCAAACGGTTCAAACGCTTCGACGATTCCTTATTCGAGATACCACCAATTGACACGGACGTCAATCCTTAGAAGGGGGATTATGTCAGGATTTTATATTTATCTTTATTTTTCGCCTTTATCATGACGCTTACATATGCTCCCACGTGACTTCTATGACTCATCCATATCACGTGGTGACAGTCGTTCCATGACATTCCATTCGCTTCCATCATTGATGACGCGTATACCTTAGATGGATCATACCTGCCCTACATAATGGTCCGTGCACGTAACCCATATGTATATAAGGAGGGGTATCATCGTAGGATGCCCCCATCTTCGGTTTATTCATTGTTTTACCAAGTAACCCAAAGGGCAACCTAAGGGCCTTTCTAGAAGTCCTGATACCCTCTGCTATCTTCCTCCCACTGCGTTCGAGAGATTACTCTTTTACGACTGGCAAGCGACCTTGAAGCCAAGCCGAGGCTTGAAAATGTTAACACTCTTACTCTTCCCCGAGGTGTCGACGCTCACTTCCGTGGATACCGTATGCCCCTGGGCCCTCAGCGATAGTTTCGCAGTAGCCAGGCGTAACTGTGTCCTTTTCATTAAGCCTCGGTATCTTGTAGAGGCCAAAACATCTGATGACTTCCAGTCGACGTTCAACCACTTCGGGATGTCAGGCCCAAGCGTCCTAAAATGGCTGGGTACGAGACTACCTCAATGAGGCATTTTTCTATCACTACGTACGATCTACTCTCAAAGTTGAATATGCTGACAGCACATTTCCATAGATCACTCACCAGTCGGCAAGGCAGGTGTTTATGCTTGCGGAAGTACGTTTGCTGTCTACCCTGACGTTCAGTGAGAGAAACACGGTACACATCTCCGATGCCTTTTTTTCTTCTGTGGATGAACAATGAACGATAGTGCAGCGTAAGCATACCTCCAGTGAAACCGATGACTTAGCGTTTCCCCCGATGCAAGAACCTCTCCCGTTCCATCACCGATCTACCCAACACTAGCCAACACGACAGCCTATAACGATTCCGTGACAAGTACTCGCAGCGACGCATTGTGACCCGCGTCAATGGTTACATGTCACAAATTTAAAATCGTAAGATCCGAGCATTCCACTATGTACAGGGTGACAGCGAGGACGCCTCCGCCCAAGTCAGTGTCATTACAGAAACACTGACGTGTCAACAGATTACCTAAGATTCCGTCCTCACAGCGATGCTGCGGGCGTACGCACACGCACAATGGCGCGCCTCGACGGGGACCGCAACGTCAACGATATGATGACGGGCTACTGGTGCGACTTGCTCGTCGGCGCTGGTTCCATCAGGATGACGTCTTTCGGCATGCTGGAAGTACACTGTACTCCTTTTTTCGCTCCACATTGTTTCCTTATTCGTTTCCCAATAGATACTCCTCGAAAATGCCACCGTATGTGCGCATCGCACGGCTAAACGTACCATGATGCCGTAAAACCGTACCGGGTAGAAATACCGTCCGACGTCGGTGACTGGGCACAATCCGTCTGTCACAGGGTCGTTGGATGTGATCCGAGTCCGTCCCACCAAACCAGCGCGCGGCTTTGATAATGTATAGTCGCCGCTTGTTTTCGCATACGACGCTCCGACTGTGCGAAAGAGGGGACGGGAGAACCCGAAGCGGTAAGTGAATAACGCCACCATCACCTGTCTCGTATGATTCCGAACTGCATCACGGACTGCGCAAATTATATCCGCTGGCCTCTGGACTATGTAAGTGTATCATGATTCCCCATTACTACATGGAGTTCCATGTCGAGTCGCGTCACGTTAAGCGAGCGATATGCGCATTTTGATTAGTTGAGAGCTGTACCCTTTTTCACCTGCGTCAAGATTTCGGTTACAGTAACCCCGTCCACGCCACAGATCTGAGATGAGTGTCTATGTATGTATGAGCTCTCATTCGAGCTCCACACTGGAACAATCGACGTGATTACGGGGTCCATGCCACTGGTGTGATCATATTAAGTATTGATATGGTATGATCGCACAGCCCATGTTTTTTTTTGCCGATGGCGGCCAGTTACACGCCAAGAGTGAAGAAGAGGCATGGCGGTCTCCAAGCTTGGGGGTCAGCGCCGCTGGGAGGTGCGTTCAAAGAAGACGCGTCACGGGTAACGTGCCCCGCGGATGCTCTTTTATTTTCTGACGTGGGGAGCTGATGCTCGTGTCAGCGCGGCGGAACGTCGTCAGGCATGTCACAGGATGCGCTCCACACTGATAATCGATGAAAATAACACCTGCCTCTTTTACTTATTAATTGAAACTTTGCCCTGTGGGAAGTAAGTGCTTCATTTCAATGTATCCAAAGAGGAAAGGCAGTCCCGAGAATTTGAAATATGTAGTACAAATTTTACGTACAGTTTTTGGCACATTGTTGGCTTGAGATTGTCACCGTCAGTTTGACTGTAAAAATTATATATCCATGAGGTGAAGAAACGAGAATGAGAATGAAAACGTGCAAAGCAAATGACGCGTGATTTTTGTACATGCATGATAGATATATACGTAAAGATGCAAATAAACTAAAAGAGTATAAAACTTGAAAAACAAATGACAGCAGGAAAAAAAGGGAGAAAAGACGATCAAGTTTCAGAGCATTTTACAAAGAAAAAAGGACAAAATGACGATGCACCCTCGGACACATTATTCAAAGTTGCCCAACTCGATCTCCTCGCGTCGTTCCTCCTCAGCAATCGTGTCCATCGTCACCCGCCCGATCGACGAAAACGGCTTCGATCCAAGCTCTTTGGAGTGTCCTCCGCTCGTTCCATGCGAATACGACAAGTCCGACGCGAACTGGATGTCGGTGAACCGTGTAATACGGATACTACGGTCCCCGTTTGCGATCGACGAGGCTATGGATGATGCACTGCTAATCCACCCCTTTCCTTGCGCCTCTCTGTAAATGATCAGCAGTGGCGCTATCAACTGGCAAAGGACATCACGTGAGTTGCGAAACCAAGAAAACGTGCATATATATACGCTGCCATCAACTCACCTGAGCTTCTCCCAGCACTTGTAGGAAGGTGTGCGAGACGGTCGAGTGGGTGACGTAAGGGATCAAGAACAGTAGTGAGAAGGTGGCGTAGACTGCTGCAGATTCGATCAACATGGCCATAACCGAGGTGCATTCAGCCGCGTGGCCTGGTCCGAGTAATTGGACCATGGCACGGCGATAGAGTAGTAACCGGACGACGACAAGGATGGTAACGACGATGTTGATGGCGAGGGAGACGCAAAAGTAGGGAAGGGTCCAGTTAATTTGCTGACCGGAGTAAGTGTAGGGGGACGATGACGGCGAAGAGATTTGCAAAAGGAAAAAGGCGCCCATGACTGTATGCGTGTTAAGATGAACAAAGTGAGATAGGGGAATTGGGAAACTGACTGTAAGAAGTAACCTGCATAAGACCTGCGATAGCGAGGACGGTGTACCCCGACACGGCGCCAAAATCTCTGTAAATGATGACACATCGCCATACCTAGTTTACGCCATCGGTCATCGTCAGCGTGCGCGCAGTCGGCAGAAGATGAGATGTATACCAGCAAGGAGTCTGCGAGCCAGTTGGCGAGCACGTAGGCCACGTTACTGATTTCGTCAGTACCGATGGAAAACTCTTGCTCTTCGTATGCACTCGGACCGCCGGGGAACCCGCGGTAATTGATGAATGCAAGTTGCGTGAATTTTGTGTTGGACCAAAAAAAGAGAGACCCAAGGATGAACATGATGAAGACGTAGACGAGGAAGAAGGCGTTCCGTTTGCGAGTCGCATCCTCCCGCTTGAGCCGGTGGAACAGGACGCGGACACAGAGCACGCACAAGGCCACGACGACACCGTAGCCAGCCCCGGTGATGATGGCGCCCGCCATCCATGCATGCTCCGCGGCGAGCTGGGCTGCGGACTCTGGAGGGGTGTCCGACATAGGTATGTACTGGGGTACACACTCCTCGAAGGAGAGGGAAATGTGGGGTTGCGGATGGTAACAAATCGTGAAAAAACGGGGAGGGGAGGAAGCTACAGACGGAGCGGATGTCGGGGTGGCGATGGGTAAGTCGTGGGCATGAGGAGTAGTCGAACAGGTCTGCTATCGGCTACCGAAAAAGCTCGCACCAAGCCCGCTTAAGATTAGCGCATGGCTAACGTCACTTCGGGAGAACGTCCGACTCAGGCAATAATCTGACCGAAATCAAACCAGTTCGAGACGACGGCCACCCACAATACATTCAATGGGTAATTCAGAACGGCTCGGCCGATGAACCCTCTCCGAAAAAGAGTGGACAAGCCATCGACTCTGCTGGCATCCGGCTGACGAAAGAAGTACTTGTGTCGGAGACAACGGTCGCCAGTGGCCGTCGTGACGTCGGAGTCTGAATGGGACCGGATTCGTGCTCTTCGTCTCTGGAAACGCTACAACTGCTCTTGACGCACTTGAGGACGAGTCGAACTGTCTCATGGGGTACATAAATATCCACTCAGGTCGCCATAATAATGCATGGCCATCCTAGGCCAGCAACAGAAATATTTTAATTGTTTTTTTTGCGGGCCTTTCCCCACTCTACAGACGCTGAGTCTCCGGTGCGGCATTCCAGCCTTTTTGACTATCCAGAGCGTCCTTGCTGCATCGATCCCGAACCAATTCAAGCTTGACGATATCAGCATGCTCGCCACGTCGTCATTTACCAATTTCATCTCACTGACATTTTTATTCGCCGGTTTGCGGAGAATGAGTTCAAATTTCGCCACGAGGCTCCGGGAGGTATAGGGTCCTACAGGAAGTCGAGAAGAGGGTGTGTCAGTTTTTCACCCTTTGTCTACTAAAGTAAAACGGAGCATGTTTTGAAGCAGATTATGTTTGGATTTTCATACTTTGCGTGGAAACGCGGGCTTAGAGGTTGAGTGCTGACCATGCAGTACATGATAACCGTACTAACGCCTAGTGGCCTTACATGGGCCTAATTCAATACGTTGCCCTCTGGTCTGATTCCCTGAAGACGTTCAGGTAAAATTGTAATGATCAGTCAATTCTAATATCTGACTAGCCGAGCTGTCAAATAGTGTGGAGCTTGCCGTTTCATCAGGCTCAGATATAGAACACGCAGTCCTTGAGGATTAATTTGTAGTGATGATTTTGGTGGCAGCAATGCTACCAGAGGAGAACTCGGCACCGTCAGTTCTTTACCCAGATAGCTGCCAATCGAGCCAGCCTTGCACCTGGTATGTTCCATCTTGCATAGGTGATTGCTTGACATCGTAGGCCCGAACAGAAATGACCCTGGAAGACCAAGTCTAAATTCGTTCACCCACACCTTAGTATCGCTGAGGTCGATGTTTACGTGTTTAGAGCATGTAACAGTACGCAGACGGGACCACAATCCTGTGTGTAAAGTTACGTTTGCCTGCTATGCTCGCTTGCACTCAGACACTTTGCTTTCGTCGGTCCTCAGCTGACACTTCCTTGAAAAATCCCCTTGAAGCACTTGCCAAAGTCTTGAGTTCTAGCGTTGGAGGGGTTGTATTTTGATAAGTAGAACTCTGAAAATGATTTAAATCCGTTGCTGACGTTGATACATTCAATTTTATGTGCGTGCAGAAGGTGGCTTAGAGGGACAACATGCCTAGAAACGAGAAGTAGTGACAGCTTGACGCGCAAAGGCATTTACTGTACTTAACAGTCCCAAATGAGACGATTGTTCACATCGAACCTTCCTGGAAAGCATACATTGTCATAGTATAAGTGGAGACCCAACCCTTGGTAATAAAAGGCGTATGTACCATTTACACATCTTTTGAAAATCACGTTGATCTGGAAATTTGGCGGGGTCACCAAATCAGCCCTAATTTATGCAGTCTACTAGTCAGTAAGTTCTCTCGTATTGCTCCTCTAAACATATCTTTGAATTGAGGTTCGAAGGTGCTTTGCCAGACAATTTGAGATAATGCAGAGCATGAAGATGATCTCGACTCATTTGCAAGTTCTTAGTCTCGAAACTACGTTTGAAGGCACTGCTAGTTCATAATCTGTACACCTTGCCTACGCATTCGAATTCTTCAGATTCTAAATGTTGAACTTCTGATGATTGAACCAGCGCCGTGCGTTAGTCGTTGCTCACGATGCGGCGCCCATGTGCTCGCGAACATGCACACTTCCCTATCGGCCACCCCATCAGATCATGCCTTCTAATCCCACGGATCCTAAATTTGTATTTGGAATATAATTTCGTTTGGGACTCATCTGCTTGCTCCGAATATGGCCTTACAGCAGTGGGTAATAGATAAATGACCCGAAAACGAACGGTACTGAGGAAGCGAGTCGCACCCGGTTAGGATGCGTATATATGGTGAGGAACATTATTTGCCTTGTTCATGTGTGTAAGTATAACACAATGAAAGAGACCTTCCCTAAAGCGCGCCGCACAGCGGAGCGCCGATACCGTGTTGGTGTAGACAGACTGGACAAGCATTCTAAGAAGCATGTTTATTAATTACGCAATCATGCAGTGTCACGAATAACTTTCCAATGGAAGTGAAGCATATTACTTAAAAATCTGACTTCAAAGGGAAGGCGTGCAGTAAAAGAAATAGAAATTGTGTGGTCGATAGTACACCCCAATGGTTGGGTATAAACAATACTAAATAGTTTATACTCTCATGTAGAAACTCTAGTATCATCAGCCTATGGCGAAGAGCAATGGCAAAGGTGCAAAGGCTAGTTGGACATACCTCCCAGGTCACTCCGCCATCTCGATGAAGCGGCCGAAAATGCAACATAATCGGATTTCCCAAGTATGCATCAGTGTTCTAGAATCTTTTGCCTTCCCATCACGTCTAGGAACAGTTCGTTTCATGTATTCTTCGCTGTCTCGGTCTAGCTTATCATGTCTCATGCCAGTGCCGTAACTAGTTTTCCGCTTCCTGAACATGGCCGAGTCTATTCTTATCGGAGAGCAGTTCCCCAAATTTGAAGTGAAATATAAAAGCCTTGCGTAAGTCACCATCATTCTCCAGTCCTAAAACTATGTTCACTACTGCCTCCTTGCTTTTGACCTCGCTCCTCACCATTTCCATTGCGGCGTCTCCGGTAAAAATTACCAATACCCATGTTTCCTTGCCGTTTTCCAAGCGCATCAATACCAGCGGTGGTGCCATCAAGCTCGTTCAACACGATCAAGCTCGCTTTGCCACCCTGAGGGATCGTAAAGCTGTTAGCGAGAATGGAATTTTGAATCGTCGGGATGGCAACGTTGCTGCCATTAATGAGGGTGTCTCATACACTGCGCTGGTCGGAGTGGGCTCTCCAGCTACAACCTGTACGTCACACATTCTGGGTCGAGCTTCGCTACAACGCTGAAACCGCATGTACAGATAATTTGATCATTGACACTGGTTCTTCCAATACTTGGGTCGGTGCCAATAAACAATTTACGCAAACGAATGATAGTGAGGACACGGGCGAGTTTATGGTAAGCCTGCACAATACTATACGAGCGTTTGGTCCTTAATTTCTACCATTCTACGTAGGCAGTTCCATACGGAACTGGCGTTTACTCTTGTGAGCTCCGTGAAATTTTCCAAGGGGAGAAACTGACTGTGGTTATGTAGCATATTTCTATGGTTGGCTGCATGTCCCTTGCTACTGGACAAGGGGCTGATCGGATTTCATTTTAGGAAACGAATGGCTGGACACCGTCACTCTGAGCTCTGAGCTTGTCATAAACCAACAGCCGATCGGAGTTGCAAGCGATTCGAGCGGTTTTAGTGAGGGTGTCAATGGTATTCTTGGGTAAGAAGCTCTTTGTTTCAGGCTCAGTAACCAATCTGTCTGCTAGTATTGGTCCCACAGGCTTGACTGCGGGATCTTTGCCATTCTCTCCCTTTACCGTGATCCCCACTGTCACCGATAACCTCTACAAACAAGGTACAATCTCTACAAAAGTTGTCGGTATATCATTCGAACCTACCTCCGCGGCGTATAACGTCAATGGCGAACTTACTTTTGGCACCACCGACCCTACGAAGTATATCGATAGCATCAGTTACACGTGAGGATTTAACTCTTGGACATCGAATATCGTTTAATAAAATGATTTCAGTCCCATCACTGAAACATTCCCTGCCTCACTTTATTGGGGCATCAACCAGAGTATCACCTACGGTGGCCAGATGATCTTGCCCGAGACCGCTGGTACCGTCGATACCGGCACTACATTACTTCTTCTCGCTACCGGTGCGTAGATTATTGGGTTTGGAATCCCTGCTTAGCTTTTGCGACAGATGCATATGCCAAGTATCAAGCCGCTACTGGTGCCGCGAACGATGCGGGCACCAACATGCTTAAGCTGACCAGAGATCAATATTCCCAGCTCCAAAATCTCACCTTCTATATCGGTTCCGTAAGTGTTCTTCATGTCCATTCAAAGGGCCATTTCTTATTTCGCGCTCAAGGAAAAATTTATATTGATCCCCAATGCTCAAATTTGGCCACGGGCACTCAATACGTACATCGGCGGTGTTGACGGTGCGATTTACTCGATCGTAGGAAGCACTGGCAGTCCGTCTGGACAGGGTCTCGACTTCATCAATGGACAAGTCTTCCTGGAGCGATTCTACAGTGTGTTTGACACCTCGAACGAGCGTGTCGGTTTGGCAGAGACGCCGTTCACCTACGCAAACACCAACTGAATAAGAACGCTTGGGTCGGGCTGCGCTTGAAATTAGTGTTAGCTTTTTTGCTGAGTATTATACGCTTATCGTTAGGTTGAGGTTGCGAAGAGGAACGCAAATTGCAAACTCGGCCTATGCGCAGAAAGGAGCGGTGGGGAATTTTAAACGCACCAATCAGTGTGGCAGGAGCGCGATTTAACCTGCTAAGCTCAGTGTCATCTTCTGTGAGTCTGTGACACGGGTGCCGTTACCAGCCTCAAGTTCTCGTTGGAGACGGAGCGGGAGAGACACCAGAGAGAACCTATGGCAGAAGAGGACAGTCTACAAACACGCGCTACGCGACGCTATATGCTTACGCTAAGGACTGCTGCCACTGCCTACTACCTCCTGCCTGCCCTACCCGACCCCCTGATTCACCATGTAAGTCCATCCCCTGTCGCCGGTCGGTGGGTTTTGCTAAGATACAGTTTCGTTTGCTATTGTGTACTTTTACCCAGGTGCACGCGTTTAGCCTGGAACGCTCCAAAGTAAGGTTCTTTCAACTTCTCGAGCAGATAGCCCACTTTCTTTCTTGAGCCCATTCTCGAAATGACTTCTGGAAGAGTCATGGGCGTCCTGCCTTGGGATCATCTTCAGCCACGTGGGAGCCGATACAGCTGAAAAAAAATGAAGATGCGGGTGAGAAGACACCACCAGCATTTGCTATCTTTTTTCTCTTTACATACGCCTGGATGACGCTAGAGTCGCTCATCGACCCCAAGGGCAGAGGATCCTTCAATATCTTTCAGCACTGTACTTTATCGGTTCTGTGCCCTTATCTGTGAGGTCATTCTTATCATCCGATTGTTGCGGTCATCCCGTGCAATGTATATTTGTGTGTATGTTTTGTACACTGACTGATGACAGCATGATGGCTGCGGCACCCAGACACCTGTGCTAGCACTGGCACTCACGTAGGTGCCCCCACGACCAAGGATGTGCACCAGCATACCAAGAAAAAGAGGCACCAGGGGTATACGCTCACCAGGGAACGCGAAGAAGAAGCGATATTGGCCATGGAAAGAATACGATACAGCCGATGTACTCTAATACTATATTAAAGGAGGCTACAGTATAGGCCTTGGTGCATCTTGTACTTCCAAACATACGACGAGGAGACATACGAGTCGTATCGAGTTCGTTGCGATATAATGTGTGTAGAAGATCTGAGGTCCTACTGCCTACTTACCATGCATGGGCCATGGCACTCATCCGCCTCTTTCACACCCTTACTTACTTCGCCACTTGCTTTTCTCCTGCAACTCACCATGTTTACTACTAGAATCGTCCGTCCGGTCAGTCATCTTCAGCATTGGACCAGCCGTAGGTAAATTTTGGATATGTTTACAGAGTAGATTAAGATTAGACATACAATGATATTTATACCCTACTCCCAACTTTACCAGAGGTAAACCCCAAAATGTCAACAACACCTCACTCGAAACGCCTCACGCGTAGGGGGACTGCTGTTCCCAGTTCCCCTGCTACCTTCGGTCTCCATAGAATACCCGGTGTCATTTCGAATGCCGTTTCCGGTCCATCACGCAGTTCGAATACAAAGTTTCTGACTAGTACCAAAAGCACGAACTATCAAAAAAAGAAAATGGGAGCGCCGTTTATTAAGGCAATAAGTAAAAAAAAATGCCGCCGATGAACAGGCGCGTACCTTTAGTTCAGCAATCGCAAACCCCTTTCCAAGGCACGTCTTGGGGCCATCGATGAATGTGAGTAGGTGTCGATGTCCCTGGATCTCCTTTGCCACAGCGGGAATGGCATCTTCCATGATCCAACGTTCAGGTCTGAACTTCTTTGCATCCGGGCCCCAGAGCACCGTTGACCGATTTATGGATGCTATCGAGATAAGTAGATGTGTCCCCTTGGCGACCGAAATGTGATCGACGATTTTTCCAGATCGCGCGTGCACGGGCTTGCTCAGGGGGATAGCATCGTCCTCTGTAGCCTGTTTCATGTTAACACAGGATTATGCATTTAATGGTCTCTAGCTACTTACTGCGCGATAAGACTCAGTGAGAGGGGCATGCATACGTAGCGTTTCGTGTACTACGGCATCGAGGTATGGGAGTGTGCTGGAAAGTTGATCATAGCTTGGGTCGGTCCCAAATTCGAGAAGCTCCGCTCGCAGTTTACTTTGGATATCCGGGTTTTTAGAGAGTTCGATTAGTGCCCACTAACCAGCCAAATTCTTATTAATGTCATACACTGATGTCATGGATAATCGTACCGTCAAAGTAACTAGTAAAGTATCGTTAGGAGTCTAGTTCAGTTACAATAATTAAGTCAACTTACTTGACGTAGTCTCATAGCCAGCAACAAGCAAGACTTTGGCCTAAACGGGAGGGCAATCAAAAAGATGATAACGGTGTATATTCTATACCATACTTGTGCAATCACCTCCTCACGTGTCAAACGGAGATGGTTACTTTGATTTTCTGCCTTAACTAAGGGGCTAAGTCAGGTTATCCAAGCACCGGAGGACAAGATGGCATACTAAGAAGACCAAGAATGGATTTCTCTTCCCTTTCTCCCAAGGTACCTTTCTCCTGTTCCTCCGTCGTTTTTGTGAGCAACTCATCAACAATTCCGCTCATTGCGTCATTCAACTTTTTGCGGTTCACCGAGAATGGTGTGGGAATTTTAAGCAGCCACGGAAATGCCATGGCGAGCGCAATAATCGACATATCAGCGTTCTTGTCTGCATATCCAAAGGCATCAAAAACCTCTGCCACAGAGGCCAATTTTCCATCCAATGAACGAAAATCATGAGAAAAACCAGCAATTCCAATCGTGTCCAGACTAGGCAAATTTCGTCAAGTCCGGTGATCGTAAAGTAACCTAGGAAAACCCTCGTACGAGATATGATTCATCCTGCACGCCATAAGATTGTTAGCTCAAGGTATCATAAATCAATCACGCACCAGTTCTGGACGTCAATTATAGCGCTACCATTACTATTCGAGTCGATCAATGAATCCCAAATGATTTTGGTCTAGACTTATTTTAAGGCGGTCGCACTCTGCGAAGATCAGAAACAAACCTTATAAGCTGAGTCATAAAATACCGAAGTTAAGTTGCGAATTGCAGCATTACTGAAGGCAGGGGTTAGTGTTTTCCGTTGCCTGTGTCACTTATCGTCAGTATACATACTCGGCACAACCGACGATTCTAATGGGCCTAACCTTCTGTGAGTGTCTCCATTTGCCGTCAGTATTCCCTCGCCTGTCTATTCCAAAATCAGTGCTCCTTGATATCGCTTGCCATAAGTTAGATTGTCACCTACAATGATCTCTCCAGCGATCTTTGCAAAGGGCATTAATATGTACGCCTTCCCTCCGTAAACATGCGCTATCGCTTTTGGATCACAAAGAATGATCGTTCTTCCTCCGAGTGCCGAGGGGACCTCATACACTCCGCCATATTCTTCAGCCCATTTTTCATATTTAGTTCCTGGATCCCGTGATGACAGAAGCTCTTCGTCGACGCCGCACACGAAAGACGGACTAGGCGGTCCACGGAGGGGCGTCGTCTTGAGTCGACGACGGGCGAGTTTACCCACTTCAACGACAGCGTACAGGGTTCCAATTGCGCATGCAATGTAGGTGAAACGTAGACGGCGCACTGCGGCAAAATTGGGTATGAGCAACCCATTCAAAATTTTGAGCGAGAGCATGTCGGCCATCCGATCGAAAAAATGGGGTGGCGAAAAAAAATCGAAGACGGGAGTAGACAGTGTCTGCAACGAGGCAGAAGTTTTCTAACAAGGTACATACATACATGGACTAGATTACCCACCACAAAGGATCCGAAGTGTGGAATGCTGATAACACTGCCATGTAATTACCTAATACCCCAATTAGTCTTACTAACTCGGTGAGAACCATGAGCCACTGTATTCCTATTACGACTTCACCTTTGTTCATTCAACTTCGCAGAATCAGAATATAGGCAAAGTGTTTTAGGGAAAGGTAAGGACAACAACTCGCTTGGTGAGTATTCAACCTTATTAGTGGAACAGCATTTTAACCGAAGGGGTGATGGGCCACCTCTTACGTCGGTACGTATTTGGGTGGTCAAACTCATCATATACCTTCTTTCAGTACATAAGAGGGGGGACTTTTTGACGCATCCTTCACTTAGTTCCTGTTCCGTTACGCCTCTCGCTTCCTCCATTTCATATCTCGCATCCGCTTCCGTGTGGGATCATATCCGAATCGGTCTGGTAATTTGACAGGTAACAGTTTTTGGCGGCTAACACCCCCAAATTCTCAGCCGATTCCTCACGAGCCACAACCGCATCTGGAGCTTATGTCTTTCGTCATGAGAAGAAGTGCATCAGGGTCATTGAAGACCCGCTCTCTGAGTGAGAACAGTAATTGACCTAGTAAAAAACTGATAAAGGGATGTCGGAGAGGCAGGATGCAAACACTGGCAAGGTACGGTTCGTTATGATAAGTTCTTCGACGGCTTATGTACTTAGCAAGTTGCCATTTAATTTTTGGGTGCGGAGATGCTCGACCTGCGGCAAATTGCCTTTTTCACACCTATGACCACCTTGGCAGTCATCCTTTTTTATTAAAGTGGTATACGAATTCCGTACTTACGTAAGTTGATGGTTCTTCTCTGCTATTCCCTAGTGGGCTACCAGTCTCGGCCGCCAATGGGTGCACTATTTCGAGTTCGAACTTGGCACCGTCGGGATGCTGACTGCAAAAGGATCGCGTCAGCGGATCAAACTTACACGTTGTCATTTTTTTGGGTATGTACGATGTCTTTCGAAATGATAATTATCTGTGATCCCTATGACGTGAATAAGAGCCGAAAACCGTTTTCTTTCACAGTGTGTTACGGTCGCGTTGATTAATATATGTACTTACATAGTAAGTTATGATCTAAATTATTGCGTAAATCTTTCCGATCCAATTTTAATATCCATTGCCACAGTGCGGAGAAGGGATCATGGTGCCATTTATTCTCCCATCGAAACGCAACGAGTTAAATTCCTTCTAAGTTTTCTAAAATTTCACGAAGCCTCGCGTGCCTACGATGCAACTCTCTCCACTACTACTAGACAGTGTGTCAGATGTCCTATATATCCTCGCAAGTGTTGTCGCCGCTGTGGTTGTGCTTTCAAGATTGTTAAAAGGCTCCAGCGTACGTAAGAGTATGATGTCTCGCTTTGGAACTTAACTAGTAATCGTTTAGCTCAGCGTCATTCCGACCGTTGGTTCGAGCAGTTAGTATAAATCATGGTGGAATGGCTGCACATTCCGCATGCATGCGATGGAACTCATTCAAGAGGGGTACCTCGTTTCTAGTATAAGACCGCTCCATTCAAGATTGCAGACCGCCACAGATGGGTAGGGGTAGTTGTCCTGGGAACCCGGAAACTGTTACAATTTTCTCGACTTTTCTATACATGGTACGGATTCGGATATGAACACGAGGCAAATAGTTTATAAAGCCTGGATCGACATTGGAAACCCTAGCGTTTTCCTTGTCGACTCCAGGTGCATATCAGAATATATTGTATATTCTTTAGTTCTCTAATATATGTTGATTCCAGTCACGCTCGCAGAATTTAGTGTGCTCGTAATTGTTTGATCACTGACATTAGGAAAATGCTTCAGCGAGCCCGCTCGCCATATTCCCCTCGTTGCTGTCCATTGAGCACAGCTCTAGACCTCATTGAGTCCCCTTCCCTCTCACTTTTGCCTTCTCATCCTCTCTTACAATTTCACATTCTATCCAATGTTGTCTATGCCTGTAGACCCATCACAAATTCCTATACCATCTACACCTGCTCCCACTATCACCAATGCCCTTGACTCTGTCACCACACTTGAACAAATTGAGAATGCCATGCACCACTTAGGCACACAAATGGAATTTCTTTCTTTGTCTCTGCAATGAAGAACGTGACTGACAAAATCATGAACTTCTCACATGTGAGGAGGAACTCCACACCCATGTTCTCACCTTCAAGTTGCAGCATGCCACACCCACTCAGGCCATGCCATCCACAACTCATCCACCCTATGTTCCTAAGATCTCAACTCTCACCTTGCATTCTTATCCTGTGAGATCTCAAACTCCAATCGCCATGCCCTGGGCAGTTCCAGCCACTTCCTACTTTGAGACAGATCCTGAGCCTTGAGTACATAGCCATTGGGATGAAGATGAACCCACAGAGATTGCACCACATATACAGCTTCCATCCTCTTGTCTGGCCCCTCCCAATCAAACCCTTACCACCACTTCCAAAAAGTGTGCATTTGTAGCAAAACCATTTGATTTTAGTGGTAATGAAGACAAATATTTGGATTGGATGAGAGCCATCTGAATTTATGCACAAGGAAATCTGGACATTGCTGGTGACAAGGACAAGATTCTCATGGTGCTGTCATACATGAAGGAAGGAGCTTGTTACAAGTAAGTGCAATTCCAGTGGTTCCAAAGGTTTCAAAATCAGTTCTCGCAGTTCTGATGCTTCTGAATTGCCTTTCCACAGTTCCAAAGGTTCCAGAATCTTGGAACTGTCAGAACACTTTGCAACTCTTTGACCAGAATAGAAGCCTGAAGATGAACTACCCTTAGAATGCTATTGGACTCTATTTCCTGAGAACTATGCTTCATATGGTTATATGGAGATCCCTGTTCTTGATTTACCCTGTTCCTCTCTCATTCCTTTTTTGTAGCTTAAGCCATGTGTTCCAAGAGTTGCTTTGTCATGGACCTCCACTCCTCCTTCCATCCTTCTTTGATGGTAGTGTTATCCCATTCCCATCCATTGATCCATGAGGCCATTGTAGTATACCATGTGCTCTGATCCATTGCCTTCCCATTTCAAGATGGTTCCAAGCTGTATAAATACTTACTAGTTATCTCATATGTTCTGTAGCTAGATCTGTGCAATTATACACAGTGTTTAGTCTCCTTTCTGCTTGAGTTTTGAGCCTCAGCAGAGACCCCTTGGACTTCTATAGGACATTGTGTCGCCTTTGAGGACACACTGAGACTGGACATTGCACAAGCATGACAAAAGATCTAGCTTTCCTCATACCTCTGCTATCATGCAGCAAGGTACCCCACCAGTTGCCCATCATTTTGTACAGATACAGGGAAGAACCTCCTTACAAAAACTCTGAGGATGAAACAGACAGAAGGGAACAATTATGACTAGAATCAGCCTCTGAGATTATCAGGAGGAACCAGCCCCACTTCACTCAAAGTGAAACTCCTCCTCCTTTACCAAGATCTCATCTGTCTCAAAGAAATCCACTCTCCTCAATCCACAACACCCCTACTTCCCCAAGCAACCCCCTGCTCAATTCAGATCACTCGGAAATGGCTAAACTCAAAGCAGGACTCTCAGAAGAGTTCTCTGGAGAAGCATCTGATGCCAAATTCTGGATCAGAGCTATGGACACATACTTTCTCATGAATAAAAATAAGTATGACAACTTAAAGAAGATCTACACTGCCCTTAATAGAATGTTGAAAGAATGAGGGAAGCAGTTCACTGAAGCTGCATATGAGAACTTTGATTCTGGAACTGTTGCTCCAGACAAAGCCACCTGGAATGAATTCAAAAAGGAATTCTTGGAGATCTTCTTGGACAAGCACACTGCTGCTGATTCCTGACAAAAACTACACCAAATCATGATGAAAGGAAAAGGATTAGAATCTCTTAATAAATTCAACACAGACTTCCAACTCCTCATATCTAAAGCTGGAATCTTGAACCAAAATGCCCTGATCAAATGCTATATGAAGGAATTAGATCCAGATCTCACAGAATGGATCCTTGAAATGGAAAAGGAACTGGAATCATGGAAGGAATGATTGGAGAAAGCTGCTGTCTTTGCCCAGCAACAAGATCAGATAAAAGATATCTGGAAAGGAAGGACAGACTATGGAAGAACCAACAACCAGGATTCAAATGCTATGGATATAGATGCTCTTCAAACCACTGCCTTGGGACAACAAATGCTTTCCCCTACTGAAAGAGCTTGTCACATCAGAGAAAACAGTTGCTTCATCTGTCACAAGATTGGATGTTCTATCAGGAATCATTCAAAGAAAGGAGCTCCCCCACCTTGCCCTCCCAAAAACCCAACCAAGGTTCAAACCATTGAAATTAAGAAGGGACCTGTTGATGAGTATGTGAAGCAACTAGGGGATAAACAGGTAGATGAGAAAGAGATATTCCAAGTACTCAAAGAATGTTTTGAAGATCTCAAAGAGTACAAAGAAACAGTTGCAAAAATTGAGCTTAAGAATAGAGGCTTTTCAGATTTTTAAAGAGGGGACAGAAGTCAGCTCACTGCCCCCCTAACTTTTCTTCTGTATTAGTATCAAGTGACTCAAAATCAATACTTGTTCCCATCTCACTTGAAATATCCAGAAGAACCACCATTGAAACTACTGCCTTAATCAATTGCAGAGCAACCAGATTATTCATAAATCTAGACTTTGCCAAAAGGAACAATCTATCTATGGAGAGAATAGCATGACCTATTAGAGCCATCAATGCAGATGGAACCACCAACAAAGCAGGACTTATCAGATTCTGAACCACAATCACCTTCCACATTGGAAATGTAATAAAAAGTTAAATGTTCTATCTTCTTCCTACTAGCAAAGAAAATGTCATTTTAGGAATGAACTGGCTCAGGGAACAAAATCCAAACATAGACTGGGTGACAGGGAGAGTAACCCTTCAACTACCAAATCAAAACCAGAAACAAACTCTAAAAGAAGACAAAGAAGATGAAAGAAGATATCTCATAAGATATCTCCAAAAAGATTCTGATTTCAAAACCCATGCAGCATACTGCAAGAGATATGAAATTACTGAGGAATATGTCATGAAAATGATGCTGTCTATGAATCTAGAAATGGAAAAGAAACAAAAGAAAAAAAGTTACCAGGGAAATATAAAAACTTCAAAGATGTGTTTAAAGAAAACCCCTCAAATGTCCTACCGCTTTCATGAGCATATGACCATACAATCAAACTCAAGAAGACATTCATTCCAAAGAGGGCAAAAAGCCTACCCCCTCTCTCTCCCTGAACAAAAAGCATGTAAGAAGTTCATGGAGGAGAATCTGGCAAATGAATGAATCAAATCTTTGCAGTCTCCTCAAGCTGCACTCTTCTTCTTTGCTGATAAGAAGGATGGAAAACTCTGATCTTGCCAAGATTATAGGTACTTCAATGAGCATACAGTAAAAAATGTCTACCTCCTACTGAACATCCAGTCCATTATTAAACAAATTGGAAACTCAACAATCTTCACCAAAATGGACATTCAATAGGGATACCACAACATACAAATCATATCTGAGAATCAATGGAAAGCAGCCTTCATCACCTCCCTTGGACTGTTTGAACCAATTGTAATGTTTTTTGGATTGTGCAACTCCCCTGCCACTTTCCAAGCATTCATGAATAATGCCTTTGGAGATTACCTCACAGAAGGATGGTTGATTATCTATATGGATGATCTAGCCATCCATTCTTCAGATCCATTAGAGCATAAAGAAAGAATCATCAAGATTCTAGAATGGCTTAAAAGTCTAGGACTTAGATGTAAACTCCAGAAATGCACCTTCGACTCCCAAACTATGGACTATCTTGGCCTAACTGTCCAACCAGAAAAGCTTGCCATGGATAAAACAAAACTCTGAGTCATAGAGAATGGAAACCCCCTAGCTCAGTCAAAGAAGTAAGATTCTTCTTAGGATTCTGCAACTTCTACTGAAGATTCATTCCAAACTTTGCTCAAAGAGTTGCCTCACTTAACAAGCTTACTCAGAAAGATAACCCCTGGACTTGGGCTAAGGAAAAGCAGCATGCCTTCAATGACATGAAACAATGTTCTCCACCTCTCTGGTCTTAAAACAACCAGATCCAGAATACCCATACTTCATAATGACAGATGCATTACTCCTAGCCACTGGAGGAGTTCTTATGCAAAAGGACTCCAATGGTGATCTCCATCCATGTGCATACTGATCTGCCACCCTATCAAGTGCAGAATGAAACTACAATATATATGACAGAGAACTACTAGCAGTTATCCATGCTCTTAAAGATTGGAGACACCATCTACTTGGAGCTCAACATGTGATCCAAATACTTACAGATCACAGAAATCTCACCTACTTCAGAGCCCCCCATCAACTGTCACAATGTCATGCCCAATGGCAAATGTTCCTGCAAGACTTTGACCTTACATTTACATATGTATCAGGAACTCACATGGGCCCTGCTGATGCCCTCTCTAGGAAAGATGAAATATCCACTGAATTAGACAATGCTGAGGTAGTTCTTCTTCCAGATGACCTTTTTTGTAAACAAATTGACCTTGCTCTAACAGACAAAATTGTGAAGTCCACTCCCTCTGATCCCTTTGTCCTCACTACACTGAAAAAAATATATGAAGACACCCTTCCTCTGCCTTGAACAAAGTTGTCTGACTAGACCTTTGTAGATCAAGAACTCCACTTCCAGGGGCACCTCTTTATTCTGGAACCTACCTATCAAAAGCTGGTCCATGATCTATACTACTCCCCAACTAGTGAACACATGGGTCACTTCCAAATGTTAGCAGCCCTTGAAAAAAACTTCTGGTGGCCAGGAATGTCCATATTCCTATGACAATTCATCTCAGATTGTGCTATACATATGTCAAGCCAATAAAGTAAACACCCATTTCACTTCTTTCCCCTGATGCCTTTAAACTCATCCACTTCTCACCCTTTTCAACAAATCTCTGTTGATCTCATCTCTGGCCTCCCTTTGGCCTCTGGATTTGACTCTGTTATAGTTGTGGTTGACCATGGCCTTTCGAAGGGGGTAATTTTCTGCACCTGCTCCAAAACCATTGATGTACAAGGAATTGCCCAACTCTTTTTCAACCAAGTCTTCAAGTGATTTGACCTCCATGACAGAATCATCCTGGATAGAGGTTCCCAATTTGCATCTGGTTTTTTCAGAGAACTAGCATGACTACTCCAGTATGATGTTGCTCTATCATCTACCAATCATTCCCAGACAGATGGAGAAACTGAATGACTGAATCAGAAATTAGAAACTTACCTCCAGATTTTCTGCAATGGATTAGCAGATCAATGGGTTTTGCTTCTTCCACTGGTCAAATTTCATCACAACATGGCAACTTACTCCTCTACTTGGAAATTCCCATTTGAACTGATGATGAGGTACCAACTCTGAGCCTATCCACCAATTGGAAAGACATTTGTTCTGGAATTGGAAAATAGATTAACCAAACTGGAAGACTCTCAAAAGAGGCACTGGCAGCACATGAACAAGCAAGGATGTTTAAGGAAAGACAAAAAAGGTCCACATTCATACCATGAAAAACTGGAGACAAAGTATGATTGAAAGTGACCAATTTAAAAACAAACTACTCTGTCTGAAAACTAGCCCCCAAGTGAGAAGAACCATTCAAAATTGAAAAAGTAATATTTCCAGTAGCCTATCAACTCTGCATTCCCCCAACTTGGAAGATTCACAATGTATTTCATGCCAGCCTCCTGAACCCTTATGTGGAAACTTAAGAGCATGGACCCAACTTTCTCCAATCCACCTCAGAGATAATAGATGGAGAAGAGGAATGGGAAATAGACAAGATCATTGCTCATAGAGGAAGGAAGGGAGCCCACCAATTCTGCATCCGATGGAAGGGATATGGTTCTAGTGATAACACATGAGAACCAGAACCTAACCTTGGAAATGGATCAGAACTCCTAGAGGTTTATAAGCACTCTAGGAAATACTGAACTTCCCAAAAACATGACCACACCCCATGAATACTCCCTCAAATCCCCCCATGAATCCCCAAGACTCTGCACCCCCACAATACCCCCTCTCATGTCCAGAATCTTCATTCCTTAAAACTACCTCCTGTCCAAGAACATAAACTCCCCCCTGTTTTTTGAAACACCCTCCTGGTATCAATCCTTGAATGCCCAGCCCTCTACCACTACCTCATCTCACACCCTCTCTATGATGAAGCACCCATCTTTCCCCTTACACACTTGAACACTTTCTGGCTGAAGGACAAATCCAGATCTGCCAAACCCATGCAGACCTGGAAATCTTTCAAATCATCAACACCTTTTCCCAAGTTGCTCTGGCCCTCTACCTTCAACCACTCCTCTAAGCTTTCACCATAAAACAAGAAGAAAACTACCTTCTGGACCTCTTCCACAATCATCTCACCATATCATTCTCTTTCATCCCCATTATTGAAAAACTTAACAGGACCAGCCACACCCAGAACCCTCCCATTATGGGAAGCACTGGACCATTGCTTGGAGGAATCACCATGGCTGAGAGGAAAATTAGGAATGCAGCCCTACAAATGGCAGAAGAACTGGCCACAACCTCCATCTCCCAAACCCCCCAAGTTCTACCCATTTGAGATGGCTTGAAGAAGTCTTTATCATTGATTGAAAGAAGTAAGGGACAGAGCATGAGTTCAATCAGAGGAAAAGAAAAAGAAAAGCAGAAAGAGGCATTGTCATCTGACCTCATTTCCATTCCCTCAAGAAATACCCCAGGACCAACTTATAGAAATAGAAGGTCCAACAACCTCACATGCTTCCAATGTAGAAGTATGTATCAAATACCTTCAACCTGACTGTTTCATCTACAAGTGCCTGTTCTGTCATCAGAAAGCCCCCAGACATATTCAACAAGAATGTCCCTTCAATTGATGTTCCTTCTGCAATGGAATGCAGCACTCCATTGCTGAGTGCTTTGACCCAGAAGACTTCAATGATGGAGACTCTGTGGAAGATGACTTTAGGGGTTGAAGAGGGTCTTCAACAGATAGAAGAAGGTAATGTTACAAGTAAGTGTGATTCCAGTGGTTCTGAAGGTTCTGGAATCAGTTCCCACAGTTCTGATGCTTTCAAATTGCCTTCCCGTGGTTCTGAAGATTCCAGAATCTCAGAACCATCAGAACACTTTGCAACTCTTTAACCAGAATGGAAACCTGAAAACAGACTATCCTTAAAATGCTATTGAACTCTATTTCCTGAAAACTATGCTCCATATGATTATATGGAGATCCCTGTTCTTGATTTGCCCTGTTCCTCTCTCATTCCTCTTTTGTAGCTTAAGCCATGTGTTCCAAGAGTTGCTTTGTCATGGACCTCCGCTGCT
>JBBPMJ010000512.1:0-23954 GCA_038090255.1 Austroboletus niveus | reverse complement strand
CACCGTCCTGACTGACATAACCATGAGAAAGTCGCAACATGATGGACGTATAGTTCCTGAAACAAAGTAAATGACAAAGGCTAACGCGTTCTCTAAGGCAGACATACTTGCGGAAGTGTCCTTCGACTTTTTCGGGCTTCTCGAGAATCATTCGTAGAGTCCGATAAGTTTCCACCGAGACCATGTCTTGCAAGTTTGTGATCGCGGCGTTACTGCCTATTTCCTGAGCGAACCATTTCCTTTGATCACGGAACTCGTGAGTGTAATTGCTCAGCATCATTGTCCTCTTCCACCCTGAGAGCTCTCCACCCATAACCGACCGTGGCCGGTCAGCGTATTTGGTGCCACGCTTTTCGAGTAGCTCGTGGGCAGTCTCGGCCGAATTGAGGATGATGAGATGTTTTCCAAACGCGGACCCAGTACAAATGTCACCTGTCCAACGAATGTTGAGCGATAGAAAATTGTATGGGTATAAATCGTCATACCATACTTCTCGGCCATCTTGAGGAACTTTTCCCATGCATGCTTTCGAGGGACCTCGATGAGCCATCGAATACCAACAGAACCTGGGGGTAAACCGCGGGTTTTGTACCTCGAGTAAAGTTCACTGAGACAAAGGAGAGAAAGAGCTATCGTTCCAAGCGTTGCCAGAGTCATAGTAGTTGGGTACGCCTGAAGGACGGGGAGTGATGGGGAGTGAAAAAACACCAACCGGTGAATTGCATGAACAATGGAATTTATCATTTGGTAGTCAGTCATTCCGTAATCCTCCAAACGACTCACCGGCTCGGAGCTCCGGTTAACTGTCCATGCCAATATTCCGATAGGATCGGTTTACGAAACATCAAAGCGAATACGTGACCTGTAGGTAATAAAATAGAACTTACGCTTACGCTTACGTGTATTGAATTTATTTGTGAAGTATTCTTCGGTAGCGAACTAGTACATTTTCAGATACTTTTCTGTCATGCCAATCTGAAAAGTGGAGGAGTAACGTTATCACTTGATGAGTCTTTGCCAGTGTCTACGAGCTGCGACTGGACTCCGAGGACGCATAGCGAAAAACGCAATTTAAGGGACAGCACTAACTCAATACGGTAACAAAAAGGTGCAACTTTCGCTTAGGGCTGTATCAGGTGACGACCAACCCATTCTGTGAGAACTCTTTGTAATAATGTTCTAAATTATCTCTTTGGGGTACGATTTAGCGGACGCGAACATGAACCACAGGCTTCCACAGCATTGATCGGAACACCGCCCCATTTGTTCTATTCGGATTGGTAGAAAGAAGTCGACGAAAATAATAATGATCATGAAAATGAGACGTTAATCGGTAGACATCATCTTGCAATGACATATGATTGTCGTCGCATGTGAATGTCGAATCGGTTCATACAGCGTACCAGCGTGGGACATTCCACCGAGCCGTCATGTGCATCCGTCGTTTCAAACTTCACGGAGGGCCTTTCAAGTAGTGATGACGCTCGATTTGAACGCACAGACTGCCATTGACTTGAAGGAGGCTCGGAGGAGAGCCTCAGTCGATTTGGAAAGGATTCGGGACTACCTCTTCGGTGATTAGTACTCGGGTACTCAACACGACGTTCGGCTCACTCCAGGTCACGATTCGACTATAGGTGGCAGACACAATTGGGAAAGCTTTGAACAAATCGAACGCGTCCTTCGCGAGGAGCCGGTGTTTGACAAGTCGCCCAGGTGAGTTCTTCTCGTACTTTTGGTACCCGTCCCGCTCGCTCACGGAATACCAAGGGACTTCATTGGAAGAGTCGATGCGTACAAGAGGGCGCTCGCCATCACGAAACGTTTGGTGGAATTGCAGAGACAACATCGATGGACACCGGAACAATCAGAGCAAGCCATGACAATCCTGTCGGAAAACCTTCCCATCAACTTGCACAACATTGGTGTGTAACAGCAACGTATTTTCGTCCATCCGTGCGTTTACTGTGCTAGCGTTCGAGCCCGTTTTCGACGGCCAGGCTTCTGCCGACTTGCACAACGAGCACTGGGACCTCGTCGTCAACAAGGGGATACAAGGGAAAGTCCGCGTTACCTACTGCAGTCGAATCCGTGTCTTATTCTGACTTCGTTCAGGTGCTACCTTCAGACTGAGCTTGGCCATGGTACAAACGTCGTGAGGCTGGAAACGACAGCGACCTATCTTCCCGATACCGAGGAATTCGAACTCCATTCACCCACCTTGACTAGTACAAAGTGGTGGATAGGCGGCCTTGGGAAGACAGCCACACACGGAGTTGTACAAGCCAAATTGATTCTTCCAGGAGGCAAGGATGTGGGTCCACACTTATTTCTTGTCCAACTGAGATCATTAGGTGGGTCTTGAACACTATTTTGCTTTCGTGTCTTTTTATATTTTTTTAGAGAATCATGCTCTCCTCCCGGGAATTGTTGCTGGGGACATTGGCCCCAAAGCTGGGGGAGGTAACTGCCTTGTCCCCTTTGTCGTCGATGTTCATGATCGAGTGCTCTTCAGGATCAGCTGCATTAGACAATGGATTCGCTAGATTTGACCACGTCAGGATACCTCGGAAAAATATGTTCTCCAAATTCGCATTGGTTACAAAAGATGGCCAATACGTCAAGCCCCAGAATCCAAAGCATAGTTTCGGAGGCGTATGTTCATCATGCTTCTTATTCGAGCTTCATGTCAATCCTCTTATAGATGATGTATATCCGTGCGAGGTATACGAATCTTTTTTTTTTTTCAATTTTAATTTCTGACAACTGCCTAGCATGGTAACGACTGCTGGATGGACTCTCGCAAAAGGTGTGTTCTTGTCTCAGAAGTTCCCTATGTATGAGGATGAAAGAAAAAGAAAGGTATCACCATTGCGATCCGTTATACCACTGTCCGCAGACAAGGGGAGCCAGATCAGCGTGGATTAGAACGTCAAGTTATCACATACCCATCCACCTATTATCGCCTCCTTCCTATACTGTCGCGTGCCTACGTATTCATTATGTTGGGCCGTCAAACGGTTCGTGTTCCGTTGTTGTGGAATCATGTTTTCTGAGCGAGTAACCAGACGAGATCTTTTTCTGTTCTAAAAGAGCGAATCGAACGAGGCGACCTTGGGTATCTTGCAGAAATTCATGCTATGTTATGCGGCTTAAAGGTCTTGGTGTCTACTGAAACTACTAGTGGTCTCGAGAACGCTCGTCGTGCACTGGGTGGACATGGCTACAGCGCATTCGCTGGCGTCGGGCGTCTTTATGCCGATTATCTTCCAGCAGTTACGTATGTTAATCGGTGACGCGACTGTTATTGTTTGCTTGCTTATCGTTGGTCAGATATGAAGGGGACAATTTCGTGCTGGATGGGCAGGTCGTCCGTGCAGCGCTCAAGTCATATAAACTCGCAGCATCAGCTCCAGATCGTCCCCTGGGTCTATATTCAACGTATCTCCGTTTGCTGAACGAGAAGGGGTCAAACCGACCGGTTATCAGCACCGCTACGTGGCAGGATCATGCTGCGATGATACACCTCCTCGAGTGGCGTGCCGCGCTCGCAGTTGAAAACTCCGCACAAAACACGGGCGCTGACCCCAGCATGAACCGCAGACTCTCCAAAGCCGTGACCGACGCGTTCGTTGCAAGGGGAGTGGGTGTTATGGTCTCCGATCTGCAACGACTGTCACAAAGCGAAGCGAGTGGACTGGGTGATTTGTATCTTTTAGTACGTGCGCTTGTATCGCTCCCGATGCCCGATGCCGATCGATACCCTAGTATCTACTGATTGTCATCGAAGAGGCCTTGGTTGACCTCTTCACGCTTGGGCTATTGCAACGTGGGCTTGATCAGACGAACGCGGTGAGCGACTTGCGTGTTGCCATTGATGCCGTTTGTTTGCGTGTTCTCCCGAACGCCGTCGGGTTAACCGATGCGTTCTCCTTCCCCGATTGGTCTCTGGACAGGTTCGTTTATAGCTGATATGGAAAACAATGACGACTTATCTGACACTGCCACGCTTGCCCCACCCAGTGCGCTCGGTGTGTCCAGTGGGCGTGTCTACGAGGAGCTGTGGAAGCGAGCTCAGCTGGAGCCGCTCAATCAGACAAACGGCACCCCAGGATACGAAGTGAGTCCATTTGCGATCATATAAACGAGTTGCGTTGACGTGTATTTCTCTGCTCGTAGGAGAGCCTCAAGCCGATGTTGGAGGAGGGAAGGAGACTAGCGAGCGAGGCAAAGAGCCGGCTCTGAGATGCTTGTCTGACCGAAGATAGGGATGTGGAGACCCCCAGCTTGCCACCAAAAGTGGATCTGTTGCCTTTGAGTTGGAGAGTGACTCCTCGGAACCCTGGCATGTAAATTTGAGCAAGACTCACATGCTTCCGGAAAGTTGAACTGGCCTGTGACGCTTTTTTGATAAGATAAGCGAAACTTTCAGATGGACTACTTTGTAAACCAAGTTCACACACATGTGCCTGCGCATTTATTGCAGACAAAATCTTCCTCCATTTACGGGTGTTAATGCCAGCAAAGCAAGCCACTCTAAACTGTGCGCAAAGTTGAGCAGCCGGTGAGATACAGAAAGTAATTGGATAGGCATGGTCAGGGCTCCTGAGGGCCCGATGGACATCTATAGGAACGACTAAGTTTAGTAAGTTTCTTTCAAGATACTTTTGATTTGGCTAGATTATCCGGGCGATTCAAGGCGACTCTGGAACAACGGTGCAAATACATAGATGATGAGATACTCATACGTAACAGAGCGCTGCACCGGCACGCTTGAGATCCAAGCTTTACTGTATAAATTATCGTAGAAAATCACAGTTGGATGTTTACATTTACCTAGCCATGCAAAATTTCACCTCTGGGCGTAAGGTGAAATTTAAAGAGCCGATGATAAGCACCCCGGCTTGAGAACTATTGAAACGCCGCACTTCGATCGGCGTACTCGACGCGCAATCTTCATTATGCAATGAAGCACATACGTCACGCTGTCGGATCGTGCTGCCGCAGCAAAGTAGTCAAAGTCTAACTAGGCCTTGCAGGGTTCTCACGACCCTCCAAGTGCTTGCAACGCCAATACCAGCCTTGCCATTGTATGGCGTGATATCTGCACACTTAATCCACCGCGGTTTTCGGGGCCTATCGCGTTATGTAAGGATGCCCGCATTTTTTTTCATATGGCCATCACACCTCAACTTTTTTTTTAATGGCCACTGTATTTTTCGCGGCCACCTCAAATTATTTTTATGGTCATCACTTTTTTTTTTGACTTGTAGTGTTGTTCCAGCCCAGCTTGGCTCAAAAGCCATGGCTTTGGCTTGGCCTGGGTATGCTTTGATTCTACTTATTCCAGGCCTGAGTCATGAGCCCTAAAAGCCTGACTTCAGGGCTTTCAAAGGCCCAGCTCAGGCCAAGGCTTTAGTACCAATTAGAGTAGTATAAATTTTAAACAAAAATATGTACTACAGATTGAAAAGGGATACAAAAGGCAATGACATTGGCATTATCATGCTGGTCACAGATCTGTCGTTGTGGTTGCAACTTGGCTCATCCTTGTCATGACTGTGTTGTTGCTGAGGACATGCTTGCATTGCCCACAACCTTGTCCTCGTCTTCATCATTGCTGTGTGATGCTGGGAACACCCTTGCATTGCCCATGCCCTCACCATCATCATTGTCATCAACATTGTCACCATGTAGTGATGGAGGTGCACTTGCATTGCCTGCACCCTCGCCATTGTCTTTGCTGTGGTGCTGGGGGCACACCTTGCATTGTCTGTACCCATGTTGTTGTTGTTGTTGCTGCCATGCTTGCCTGCACCCTTGCCGTCATTGTTGCCATGTCATTGCTGTGTGGTGCTGGGCACGCCTTTGCATTGCCTGCACTCACATCATCATCACCATGCTGTCGCTGGGTGATGTTGGGGTGCCCTTATGTAGCTCATGGGTCTGCTTCATTGTTGTCATTGTGTGGAGTGGGGGGGCACTTGTGTTGCCCATGCCCGCCATGGTGTTGGGGGCACCTTTGCATTGCCATCCCCACATCATTGTTGTTGTCGCTGCTGTCACTGTATGGTGCTGGGGACACACTTGTGTTGCCCGCAACCACATCATCGCCATTATCATGTCGACTCCATGTGGTGCTGAGTGCACCCTTGTGTTGCCCATGTTCATGTTGTTGTTGTCACCATGTTAGTGTGGGGTCATTACCATGTGATGCTGGGCACATGATGCGCCATTGCATTGCTACTTGCTTGCCACGTCACATGGCTGCAGCGTCCGTGACCTTGACTGCAATGTTGACATTGTGGCTGCGTTGTCTGTGATCGGAGCTGTGACATCACAGTTATGGCTGTGTTGCCTCTGTTCGCAGCTGCAACATCTGTTATTGTGACTAGCCAGCTTAAAGTCACAAGCAGCAACTTTCACTGGCTAGCCAAGCCATTGGCTGGCTGCAGCAACACTAGCGATGATCTTGAAAAAAAAGTTGACTGCAAAAAAAAATAAGGTGGCCCTGAAAAAATGTGATATGGGCATTAAAAAAATTTGAGGTGGTCAAGAAACACACAATGGGCCATGAAAAAAATGTGGGCATCCTTACATAATGTGATGGACCCCAAAAACTGTGGTGGATTAAATGTGCAGATATCACGCCATACCATTGTGATGCAAATATGTCATGCCATCAGATTGTGCACAGTCAAATTGATAGTATCATTCCTCATGACTACTGCTGTGCACACATCTATCCCTTTGGCAATCTTGGCCCTTTTATACAGAATAGCTCCCTCTGCTGTTCTCAACACCAACCATTTGCCTCCATCATATCCACTATCATGAACTTCTGGGCCATTGTGCTTGATGAAATCTTGTTCCCTGGCCATGCCAAATTCTTGGCCACTGATGTACCAGACATGTCTGGCAAAGTCGTGTTGGTACTGGTGCCACAGCTGATATCGGAAAGAAGACTGCCAGAGTATGTCTTTTTTTATACATTGCTTGAGGCTACTTTGTGCTTAAAGAACCCATTTCATAGGTATTATTGACCAAGAATGCCAAAGTTTGGGTCACAGCCCATGATACGACCAAAGGTGAGGTGACTCTCAAAGAACTCAAGGATGCTATGGGCAAAGATGCCCACCTTCTTGTCATGAACCTTGCAAATTTGAAAAGCATCCAAGAAGCAGCTCAAGAATTTAATTCATAAGCTCATTTGTATTTGCATTTCCATATATAAGAAAACTGGCTCTTTTATTCCTCGAAACCCAACTTAACATTCTATTTAACAATGCATAAGTCTGGGTTAAAGTGGTTTCGATTTTACTTAATCTCTAATATTTTTTCAGTGATGTAATGGTTCCTTCAATGGACATGCTCATGGCCAATGGCTATGATTTTCAATTTGGAACCAACATCCTGGGTCATTTCTACTTTACCAAGCTCATCCTTCCTATGCTCCTCTCCACTGCAAAATCAGTATCAGATGGTATTGCCAGAGTTGTCAACACTGCATCTAATGGCCACTGGATAGGAAATCTTGAATATGATTCCATCAGAGATGGTTCTGCATGGAGAAAACAGGCACCAATGGAGCTGTATGGATAGAGCAAGATGGTAAGGTCACTTCAGCCCTGTGTTTTACCTGTCTCTAATTGGAAATGCTAGGGTAATGTTGTTTTTGCTGTGGAGCTGACACAACAGTATGGCGACCAAGGCATTGTATCAACTTTATTGAACCTAGGCAGGTGTCTGTGACCATCAGGCTCAGTTACATATACTTATTTACACATTTTCAAGCAGGAACTATCAAAACCGAGCTTGCCACATGCTGGGACTTTTCTCCAGCGGGCACTTGTAAGTAGTTTTTTATACTTGCTATTATTTCCTTACTAATGAACAGCTTGGTTCCTCAGAGTATATTCCTCTGGAATGTGTCATACGGGGCAGTTACACAGCTATATGTGGGCACAATATCTGATGGCAAGTCATTAAATGGCAAGGTACATTTGCTGAATGTTTTGAGTGCGTGCTCGACATTAATAATCATCTTCCATCTTTTAATGCAGTATCTCATTTCATGGGCTTGTCTTGGCATATCACACACAGATACACAGGACCCTGAAGTTAGAAGGCAACTTTGGGCATACTTGGAGGAACAGGTCAAGAATGTCTGAGATGATGAATCTAGTATGTCTGTTATACCAGGCTAATTATATTTACTACCCACTTGATACTTGCTAAACTGTTGTCATACTAAATTACATCACAGACTTGATAATCATGTTACTATGTAGATCATTTGAATCAGCCACAAGATCTAACTTAATGATTTCCTGGCATGAAATGGAGCAGGCATGATGGTGAGTATAGATGACTGTGGTATCACCAAAATTGTACAATCAATATATTATAATTACAGTGGTACATGGACTAATGATCTTCACAGTTCAAGACAGAACATTACAGGTGAACAGTAAAAACAATACCTAACTACACAGCCTTGGCTTGATATCATTGGTTAGTCAAGCATGGGGAGAGTCTTAGTCAGACTTGTTGAAAGATTCATGATCACATGATCTATCATGTGACAAGCTCTGGAACACACAAAGACAAGAGCCCTCTAGACATAGCTTAAAAGATCTTGTCAAGGATAATGAATACAATAAGAATATTCAAGACATAGAACATTTTAGAAACTGGCTACCTCAGTTGTCTTCTTATCTGATATCAAGATAAGCTTATCAACCAATAGATAAGGAGCACTCTTATCTATTAATCACATAAATGATTGGAATGGTATGATTCTTATCAGTCAATGGTTATCCTTAGCCTCATCATGCTGACTGAGCATGAGTTATTTTACATGACACTATCAGCTGATGCTATTGATAGAACCAATAGCAATTCTCTCTCTTATCTAGTGTATGTGTCATCCATTCTAGATATAGTAATTGTACATGGTCTGTGCACATTTTCTATATATATATATAAACCCTGGACTCTCAGAGGGAATTTTCTCAAAGTTGTCAATATAGTTTGCACTTACAGGACACAGTTCTATCATCAGCAAAACTTCTAGTCAAAATCTAAAGACCTAGAGTAAGTATTTCACTCACTCACTTAGTCTTTTTCTCTCCATGCAATCCACCTGGATGTTGGCCTGGGTGAGGACCACTTGTCATTTCATCAAGACTAATGAAGCAGCAGTATTCAGTAATGACAATCACAAATAAACAATGTATCACACACCTGTTATAAGTGAGTGCAATTTGTCAGGATTATTTTTGCCTTTCATCACATGACACTTACATATGCTCACATGTGACTTCTGACTTATTTCATGTTATGCACTGACAGTCATTTCATGACATTTCATTTCTTTCTACAAACACTTATCATAAATGGTCTTCCAGACTGCCCTAGATATAGCGCATGGGCCACACCCTTGTGTATATAAGAGTGCATTCATTGTAGAATGTTATGCTCGACATGGTCGAGCATAGACCTGCAGAGGTTTGAGGGCTTACTGTCGCTATACAGCAGACAGAATGAGGGGGCCTGACGAGGGGGTTCCTTGACAGGGAGGCTAAGGCCGGCATAGGACTAACGTCGGGTCAAAGGGGGTCCACTCAAGGGTCTTCCTTGGCAGAGGTTCTGGAGACCATTGAGGACCAAGGGATCAACGGATCTTGGGGATGTCGCAGGACTAGTGATGGATTGAGGGTTCAGAGGGAGCATCCACTCAACAGTAGAATGAGGACTGGGGGACTCAAGAGCAACTCCAAGATACTAGGTAAATTGCAGGAGGTCTAAGATAGTGAATACACCTGAGTATCAAAGGTTTATATATGCAAGCCAAATGGTTAAGGGTAGGTCAATGGAAGAAGGTGAGTCAGCGATAGAAAGCGATGGAATCGCGAAGAAGCTGAGTCACTACGGAATGGATGCAATGGCATTGGATAAGTGTTGGTAATACAGCTGCGGATGAGTCACACTAAATAAGTAAGCAGTATTGCAAAGATGATGGTAAAAGAAAAGGCCCAAGCAGGGCTTGAACAGTGAGGGTCAAGGTCCATTGGTGTACATGGTAAGTGAAGCGAGGAAAAAGAGAGAGGGGCCTCAGCGAATTGTAACATTACCCCCATTGTATGGGTGAGACTGCGACGAAACCTTAGTAGTCACCTCGATTAGATCCGGTCTCATTGTCGTCAGCTTCGGTGCTGACAAAGAACTCATAGTCGTCTGCTGCTGGCGGAGAGGGGGGAGGAGTAGGGACCCGACAGGGGATCTGGACATTGGGGCGTCGTCCAGATGGGATGGGACAGCTGTGGCATGAGGATGAAGAGCATGAGGAATGGGGAGACTGGTGTGTAGATGAGTCCGAGGAGGAAGAAGCGAATGCGTGAGGCATTCGTGGGCACATGGGACATGCTCATTGGGGGTGTCCCGGAGATTGCCTGTGGCAAATGGGACATTGGTAGAATGGGCATAGGGGGCAGCGATGCCCAAGGCGGCGGCATTGATAACATGCCTCGTGGTAGTGGGGATGGTTGGGGGGAAGTGACCAGACTCCTTGGTTACCTGCCCAGTAGTCGTCAGCACGATCTAGGGTGGTGACCTCTTGTGCAGAGAGTGGTTCTGAGGATGCGGATGGGGTGGAGACATGGTCATTGCCAGTGGTGGCGAGATTTTGGAGGTATTGATCAATGTCGATAATGAAGTCGGTCATGTCCAACTGGTGCATCAGTTGGACGAGATCATGTTCCAGGGTCTGGTGGAGACAACAAATGTGGAGGTTGGCCAGTGCTTGAGTAGCAGAGGCGGTGGGGGTGGCAGCGGAGATGGCGATACAGGAGTTCATCAGGAAGAGACAGTACATGAGGGCGAAGGGGGAGTGGGGTTCCATGTGGGTGTCAAGCGCCATGGCGAGACTGGAGTCTTGGAGTTCAGTGGCAATGGCGGTGGCGAGGTCATCATCGAGGGATGTGGGGTGGTTCGGTAGTGCAGCGGGAGGTATAGACAATGGGAGGCGAGTGGGGTGGTTGGAGATTCGTTGGGCAAGGGAAATGGGTATAGTAGTGGGGACGAGGGGTTCAGGGTGGGTCCAGCTAAAGCCGGGCCATGCAGAGGGGATGCCTTTCGCATTATTGTGAAGGCATTGGATCAGGGAGGGGGAAGGTACCGGAATAGGTGCGTCACCGAGTTCGAGGGAGTTGTTGGCGGGAGCGGTAGTGGACCAGCCAGCTTCAGCGACGTTGGAGGGAACGTCGCTGGGTGTGGGAGAGGGTGCAGAGAGGGTGATGGACATGATTGTGAGGGGTGTGGGTTTGTTTGAGACCAAGGAGATCAAATGACGATGTTTATAGTTGTTGAGGAGGGATGTGGAGTTCCGTAGGTTCTGTGCAGGTTCCCAGGAGTCTTCTTTGGCTGTGTATCCCTTCCATTGGATCAGGAAGGAATGGGAGGATGGAGGTCTGCGGTGGTGGATGATTTTCTCAATTTCATATTCCTCATGTCCATTGATGAGGTCAGGTGGTGGGGAAGGGTAGTTCGGCCCGTGGACGGGGTTTTTGCAATAGGGCAATAGGAGGGATGTGTGGAACACTGGGTGGATTTTCCACGATTGTGGGAGGTGCAGTTCGTAGGTGATAGGAGATAGCACCTTGACAATAGTAAAAGGTCCTTCGCATTTCGGGGTGAACTTCAGGTTAACGATGGAGCATTTGAGGTTTCTTGCCTCAAGCCAGACTTTGGTCCCTTTGGTAAAGGGGGTGAAGGAGTGGTGGTTTCAGGATGCCATGACCTGGTGAGCGAGTTCGTGGGTGGCAAGGGCATCATTGCAAGCAGCAATGAGGGATTTGAGGCGGTTCTCAATGGTGGGGATGTTGGAGTTGGTGATGACCAAGGGGAGGGCATGGGGTTCATACCCCATCATGAGATAGAATGGGGTCTGTCCAGTGACAGAGTGGGGGTGGTGATTGTGAGCGAACTCAGCATGGGGAATGAGTTTGGACCATGTGGTGGGGTTACTTCCACAGAAGATGCAAAGATAGGTTTCGACTTCCTGATTGACCCGTTCGGTTTCACCATCAGTTTGGGGGTGGTATGCAGTGGAGAGCACTAGGGAATAATTGAGAGCTTGTCCCAATGCTTTGGCAAAAGCAGAGGTGAACTGAGGGCCTTGATCAGAGATGATTCTGTCATAAAGACCGAATCGGAGGAAGACTTTGTGGAAAAAGAGGGCTGCAACCCCTTCGGCGGTGATGGTTTTCTTAGTGGGGCAGAGAATTACCCCCTTAGTAAGGCCATGGTCAATCATGACCAAGAGAGTATCAAACCCCAAGGATTTGGGGAGGTCAGTGATCAGATCGCACGAGATCTGTTGGAAGGGGTGGGTACAGATGGAGCAGATGGGGGTGAGCGGAGGAACAGTGGGATGGGTGTTGGCTTTGTATTGTTGACATGAGGCACAACCTTCGACATATTTGCATATGTATTGAGCAAGGCCTGGCCACCAAAACTTGGCAGCGACAAGCTGACGAGTCTTGAGATACCCAGGGTGACCCGCGGTCTCGTGGTCATGGCAGCGCTGGAGGATGGAGTGCCGGAGAGATTCATTGGGGGGAATGTAGACATGCCCTTGGAAGGTAAGGATGCTGTCATTGTATTGCCAGTCGGACAGGCGTGACTGAAAGGCTGGGGGAATAGTACCATCAAGGGATTGGAGGGCTTTGAGGATGAAGGGGTCTGTCTTTGAATGAGACGAAATGTGTTCCTGGAGCATGGTGTCAATGATGTTGACGAACAGGGATGGGGGAAGGAGGGTGACTTCTTCATTGTCAGCATCATCTGAGGGGATGAGATCGGGGTGGCGGAAGAGGGCGTCAGGACCGGCAAGGAGTTTACCAGGGATGTGGATCATGGTCAGATCAAAATCTGCAAGGTTGAGGAGCCAATGGGCTTGTCGGTGATTGAGGTTCTGTGCTGACCGGAAGTAGGTCAGGTTCTTGTGGTCTGTAAAGACTTGGACCAGGTGGGAGCTGCCATGGAGATAATGGCACCAGGATTTCAGGGCTCACATGATAGCGAGGAGTTCCCAATCATAGATATCATAGTTTCATTCTGCTGGTGAGAATGACTGGGAGAGATAGGAACAGGGGTGCCAATTCCCATTGGTATCTGTCTGGAGGAGGATTGTGCCAGAGGCGAACTTGGAAGTGTTATGATTCACTGGGCCCCTCTTTCTTTTCCTTACTTCACTTACCCTGTACACCAAAGGACCTTGACCCTCACTGTTTGAGCCCCACTTGGGTCCTTTCTTTTACCCTTTTCTTTGCAATACCGCTTACTTATTTAGCGTGACTCATCCACAGTTGTATCACCAATACTTATCCGATGCCATCGCATCCACTCTGTAGTGACTCAGCTTCTTCGCGATTCCATCGCTTTCTATCGCTGACTCACCTTCTTCTATTGACCTACCCTTAACCACTTGGCTCGTGTATATAAACCTTCGATACTCAGGTGTATTTGCTATCTTAGACCTCCTGCAATTTACCTAGTATCTTGGAGTTGCTCTCGGGTCCCCCAGTCCTTGTCCTACTGTTGAGTGGACGCTTCCTCTGAACCCACAATCCGTTGCTAGTCCTGCGACGTCCCCAAGACCCATTGATCCCTCGGTCCTCAACAGTCCCCAGAACCTCTGCCAAGGAAGACCCTTGAGCGGACCCTCTTTGACCTGACATTAGTCTTACACCAGCCTTAGCCTCCCTGTCAAGGAACCCCCTTGTCAGGCCCCCTCATCCTGTCTGCTGTATAGTGACAGTAAGCCCTCAAACCTCTGCAGGCCTACGCTTAACCATGTCTAGCGTAACAGGAAGCATCCATTGCAATAGTAAATGGAGCAGAGAAATTGGGGAGTTGGAGGACTGGTCAGGCGAGGAATAGTTCTTTGAGGCATTCAAAGGACTTCTGACATTCAGGGGACCAGGCCCAGGAAGTGGTTTTCTTGGTGAGATTGATGAGGGGGCAGGTGACTGAGGAGTAATCAGGGATGAATCGCCAATAGAAGTTGGCAAAGCCGAGGAAGGAGTGAACATCGCGAAGTTTTTCTGGGGTGGGCCAGGACGCGATCCCATCAAGCTTGATGGGGTCCATGGTGAGTTGACTGGGTTTAATGATCATTCCAAGGTATTCAACTTCTTTGATGGCGAAGTTGCATTTCTTGAGTTTGAGGTGAAGGTCGAGTTCCTTCATGCGCTAGAGGACACGCTTGGTTTGTTCAGCGTGGGTTTTCTTGTCAGGGGAGAAGAGGAGAAGATTGTCCATGTAGATGATGAGCCATCCTTCGGCGATCATATCATGGAAGGAGTCATTCATGAACCTTTGAAAGGTGGTGGGGGAGTTGGTGAGACCGAAGAACATGATGGTCGGTTCGAAGAGTCCTTTATGGGTGATAAAGGCGGCTTTCCATTGATGTCCATCTTTGATTCGGACGTTGTTGTAGCCCCATCGAACACCAAACTTTGTGAAGACCTTGGCATCATGAAGTTTGTTGACAAGGTCAGAGACTAGGGGAAGGGGGTAGGCATCACGAACAGTGTGCTCATTGAGGTACCTGTAGTCCTGACATGGACAGAGTCTGTCATCCTTCTTTTTGACGAAGAAAAATGGGGAAGCTTGGGGGGAATTCGAGGGGCGTATCTTGCCCAAAGCAAGATTTTCGTTGAGGAAGGTCTCTGTGGCCTTGTGCTCATCTGGGGAGAGGGGGTAAATCTTTCCAACCTTGGGTGTGAAAGATTCATCAAGGTTGATTTCATGATCATGAGGGCGTGAGGGGGGTATGTGGTCCGTGGCTTCTTTTGAGAAGACGGAGGCAAAGTTGGAGTATTCTGGGGGGAGGGTGACCTTGGGTTTGGCTTTTTTGGCAGCCATGGCCAACTCGGTAGAGTTTGTGAGTTTGGCGATGAGAGGGTCCCCTTTGGGGATGAAGTGGTATCCGCATCGGATGATGCGGTTGACGGTATAGTTATCACGAGCACGGCAGAGGTACTGGGGTTCCATCTTGTAATCAAGGTATTCGTAGAGGCATCTGTCATAGATGGAGTCTACTTGGACATGGCAAGGGGGTTGAGGGGAGGGTTTGAACTGCTGGAAACGAGTTTCGCATTGGTTCAAGTCGACTTTGTGGAGCATATAGAGCTCCTTGGATTGGTTGGTGGACTCGTTGATGGAGAGAGTCTGACCGAGCCAGTCGATGGTGGGATTGACGGCCTTCAACCATGGGAGACCGAGGATGAGGTTTTGTCAACTGCAATCCATGACATAGAATAGGACCTTGTGAGTGAGTCCTTCAATGTGAACGAAGAGTTTGGTGGTGAAGTGAACTCCTCCTTTATTCATGGGTCCTTGGTTGAGATTGGTAACGTTGAGGGGGGAGGGGAGTTGAGTGGTGGGGAGTTTGTTTTTGCAGACAAAGCCCCAATCGATGCAAGAGATATTGGCGCCGCTATCAATGAGGGCATGGGTGTTGACGGTTTTCAACATGTGCGAGGGTACAATGATTTGGACAGGGATTTGCATTGAACCAGGTAGCATAGGTACAGTTACACATTGTATTTTAGGAGAGTCCTGTGTCGGTCGAGGTCTCCGTTCTAAAAATCCTTTTTGGGGAGAAGGGTGAATTGAACATGATGAACTGTGAGATCGTTGTCATCGTTGTTGTTGCAGGTCTGGAGTTTGGGGAGGTCATTGTTGACCTGTTCGACTTGTTTGACCGAAGTCTTATGAGGTTCCTTGGGGTATTTTCCACAAGCATTGGCACGGTGGCCCTTTTGCCTGCAGCATAAGCAATGTCCTTCTTTGAAGCATCGCTCCTGCTCCTCGGGAGTTAGCTTAGGGGGTCTGGGGACATTGACCATGTCGACGTCCATGGCATCAGGATCATGGGTTTTCTGGGAAGGGGAGGAGGTGGAGGGGGTCTGGTAGGACCAGTATGCAGGGGTGAAGTGGGTGCGGTGTTGGTTGACGATGGTCTGAGCGCGATCGTTCTGGACTTGGAAATGAACGGCCTTTGAGTACCATTCATCAACCTTAGTGGGGACTGTGTCCATGGAGAGGATACGGTGGGAGAGGGGAGGGGGAATGCCAGCAGCAAAGTAGTTGATCAGGACATTCTGATCAGTGATGCCTGAGAGGGCGACGTTGTTTCTAAACTCAGCTATGTGCCAAGTGAGTTCGGGACCATAAGATCCGTTTTTCTTGGGGATGAGGCATTCCGAATGAAGCCAGTTGATGGCTTGATTCTTGGTATCCTGGTGTTCGAAAGCACCCTTGAATTTGGTGAGGAAGTTGGTGAATGTTCCAAAGGAGTTGGTGGCGATGGCTTCCTCTCAGAAGGTAGAGGCCCAGATGGCGGCTGAGCCCTTTTTCATGTAGGATAGGGCGTAGGCAATTTTCTTATTGTCGTCATCATAAATGGTCTTGTTTATGATGAGGTAGGTCCGAATAGAGGATAGCCAGGGCATGGCATCAGCGTAAGAGCCGTCAAAGGCGTCAGAGGCTCCGAGACGGAGTTCAGTGGGTTTGGTCATCATGGTGACTTGGGCTGGGGGTGGGGGCAGGGTAAACGCCAGTTGGCGATTGACTGGGGTTGGGGATGGTGGGGTGGGTACTCTGGGGATACTAAGTGCCGCAGAGAGTCAATGGGCAAGTTCTAAGTCCTTAGGTTGTTGAGGGATGACGAGGTCTTTGTCAGTGTTGATGGGGTTCTCTGAAGAGGATTCGTCAGTGTCCGACGAGTCAAGGGTTTCCCTCTGCAACACAAGGTCAGGATAGGGTCTAGGGTTTCTGGGGCGTTGGTGGGCAATGGTGAAGGCTTATACAATGATAGCCGATCAAGGGAGATCTTAGACCTTTTGTTACACTCAATGTGGTCAAGCGTAGGCCTGCAGAGGTTCGAGGGCTTACTGTCGCTATACAGCAGACAGGATGAGGGGGCCTGACGAGGGGGTTCCTTGACAGGGAGGCTAAGGCCAGCATAGGACTAACGTTGGGTCAAAGGGGGTCCGCTCAAGGGTCTTCCTTGGCAGAGGTTCTGGGGACCGTTGAGGACTGAGGAATCAACGGGTCTTGGGGATGTCACAGGACTAGCGACGGATCGAGGATTCAGAGGGAGCATCCACTCAATAGTAGGACGAGGACTGGGGGACTCAAGAGCAACTCCAAGATACTAGGTAAATTGCAGGAGGTCTAAGATAGCAAATACACCTGAGTATCGAAGGTTTATATATGCGAGCCAAGCGGTTAAGGGTAGGTCAATGGAAGAAGGTGAGTCAGCGATAGAAAGCGATGGAATCGCGAAGAAGCTGAGTCACTACGGAATGGATGTGATGGCATTGAATAAGTGTTGATAATACAGCTGCGGATGAGTCACGCTAAATAAGTAAGCAGTATTGCAAAGATGATGGTAAAAGAAAAGGCCCAAGCGGGGCTTGAACAGCGAGGGTCAAGGTCCATTGGTGTACATGGTAAGTGAAGCGAGGAAAAAGAGAGAGGGGCCTCAGTGAATCATAACATAGAAAGCCTCCATCTTTAGTTTATTCATTATTTTGGTAAGTAACCTATAGGGCAATCTAGGGCCTTTTCTTAAGTCCTGATATAAAACTGAAGATATCCTCCCTACCTTGCCTGCCATTGCTGTTGTTTGAACCTTGCTCTTTGTGTTGTCAATATATTGCTGACATTCTTACCTCCTTCCTGTTTACCAACAATTGCTATGTTATCAATGCTACATGTTGTATTGCTGCAGCTCGCACTTCATTGCCACCTCTACCTTCTTATCTCATGTTATGCCCTCTGGGTGTTTAAGTCACTGAGTTATCATGCTGGCACCAAAGTGGAGGTCACACTCTAGGAGAGTGCCTCATTCCCAATATCTATCATCATTGATCCTTACTGTGTATACAAGGCATATCTATTGCAGCATCAAGCTTATCTGCACAGTCTTCTTTTTGCTACTCAAACTTCTATGCATTATCTTTCACTGAATCCTATCTCAGATTTAATTTTAAGTCTCAGATATTTCATTGAGATCACTCTCATCACTCTTGCACTCACCTTCTTCTGACTTGCATATTAAGTCACTGCTATTGCACCAGAGCAGATTCTGCCTGTGCCATCTCCTTCACAACAACTCTTGTGCTTTATGGCAGATGCTTGGAATTCAGATAAAGAAACAGTTGTTAACTCATCTTCTGCACTGATCATCTACTTCTCTGATGAAGAGTTTGAACCAGATGAACTACCTATCTGTGCTTTTGTCATCAATGCAGACTGAGTTTCTTATCTGTGCTGAAAAAGTTCTGGAAGGCCTATTCATACTACCTGGCAGAATACTCCTGCATCCAGATAGCCCACCATGGCTTGGATTACTCATAATTGACCTGTTTACCATCACTGTTCAGATTTCCTGCTTTCATCAGTGGTATTTGACCCTTATTCTCATTCAAGATATCAACAAAGAATCCTTGCAGGAATCACTCATCAGCAAAATAAATGCAAGACAACTCATCTTCAAGCTTTTCTTACCATATATATCTGTTTTCATGCTGATCACCAGTACCTGTTATACAAGGAACTTTGATACAATTTAACCCAGGTATTCCAGCATTAAGACTTTTGTTCACAGAAGCTGAATAATGTAGATAAGAGAAAAAGAGTAGAAAGAAATTAATCTAGTTTTAATTTGCAGTTTTTTTGCATTATGTCTGGGTCAATACCTGCTGGACCTAGTGTTGCAATCCCCCACATCTACCAGAAGGTGAAAATCTATCAGGAATTTTCATCCAGTATCAAGATTTCCTTCAACAAGAAAAGAATTCACCAGATAGCATGCTCACTGTAGAGCTTTGAGCAGCTCTAGATTTATATTTTATTCTTTTACATCATTTGAATGCTTTGTATTGAAGTCCTTCCATCTGTATTGGATGATTGAACTATTTGTCAATAGTCCACAGTTCTCTGAACTTCTTTCCCATGTACTGGTCTTCCAGGTTTCTGTTTCCCACACTCCAGGCTTACCTTAGCAATTTTATTCTTTCACTATAGATACTTTATCTATGTATGTTTTGACATATGTTTGACATATATACACAGTCCTGAAAATGCCCAGACTATAAATACTTGTACCTAGCTATGTCTAGGGGAGGAGAATCTCCTATCTACTATCTATTTACCTTCTGAAGATCTCTCTCCATACTTTTCATGGAATATATCTACTTTCCACACTCCTCTATAACCTGTTTATATCAACTGACTTCAAAAGACTGCTCCTATCATCATTTCAATACTCCAAACTTCCAGAACCCATCTGGACTGCCTGGACTTCATTCCTGATCCACTAGGAGTCTCTTGGGATGAAACTCAAATCTTGCATTTATCTATTCAATACTTTGGTTGCAGCAGTATAGCCAGTCATTGGTCTTTTCATCACACTGGTGATGCCTGATCCTGCAACAACCCCTGGTATGCCTTGTACTACTAGACCATCTCTGAACTCAATAACAAACCTGACCTTCACCTCTCCCAGAAAGTTGGTCATCTAGAAATCCCCCACATACATATGATGGCATCAAAGAACATATATCAGAACTGTGCAGTTCATGAACTATTGCTGTGGATTTGTGAGGAAGCCCATGAATGACAAGAAGATTCAGATGATACTTGGATTTTTTACTAATGAAGCAGCTGCCAAGTTTGCCACTTTATACATCATGGATACCTGTCATATCCCAGAATTTCACCAAGTCAACTCTGACCTCCTCTGATACTATTCAGTCACCTCCAGTGACATTCCTCCAATATGTTTCCTCTGACCACTCCGTCTCCTCCATCTCTGTTCTCTCTATCCTCTATACATTATGTTACATTATTTTCTTGTGCCTTTGTATCTCCATTTAGTTAGTCTCCATTCTATCATGCAGTGTTCAGGGTAAGGTGCACAGCTCTGGCTGTGTGACGAACCAGCACTGCACTGGTACTTCACTACTTCTGTTCCTCCAACTAGTACTATACTTCTTTTGGACTTCCCTCCTCCATATATAAACTCATGTACTCTGTTCTTAGATCTCAGTTCAAATATCATCTTAGTTCCCACTTCTTCTGTCTTTGCCATTGATCTTATCTCAGCATTCTCTTGTCTGAGTCTTGACAACTTGCCTCCAATCCTCCAACCCTCTGGACCTCTAGTCTGCCCCATTCATAAATTAGTGACATCGGACTTGGGCAAGGGCACACCACATATAGTGAAGCCAATGTCACTCTGATCACAGTACAACTCTGGCATTCTGAAGTCATGTACCTGGACCCCAGTGGAACTGGACTTAACAATACCTCTGACCTGCTTATGTTGAGGCAAACATATGATGACTTCATCAAGCTAGTGGAGCAGCAGTTCAAGCCTGTGTATGCAGCCACACATGCAGAGAATAAGCTGTTCGAACTCAAACAAGAACAATTCACAGTTGAAGAGTTTATCATGAAACATCAATAGCTCATGATCTGCACTGAGTATAGTGACATATTGTAAGGAGGACAGCTAGTCTGACTACTTTGACAAAATGCCCACCATAATCTCATAGAACAAGTTCTATGCACTAACAAAAGTGCCTCCACCAGCAAATCCAAAATTTACAAATACTGGTATAACACTCTCATTGAGGCTGGACAAATCATCAACAAGATCAATGAACATAAAAAGAAGCAACTATCAATAACCTGATGGATTCCCAAACCCATGGTCAGATTACCTGTGCCACCATCAACACCCATTGGACCCAATACTCCTAGAACCTTCCCTGTTTCTGAAATTTTGATGGATATGTTCAAGGCACAGACCAAAGGGATTTGTATCAAATGTGCTAAAGAAGGAAAGAATGCTCCATGTCCATGTACATTCCACCAAGGAAGCAGACTCAAAATGATCAAAATGATTAAAATCGAAGTTGAATACAAGAACCTTGAAATTTTAGAAAAGGCAATCACCAAAGTTGAAGAAATGGATTTTGTAGAAGAGATATTGAAAGATGACATACTGGAGTTACTTCTGAGTAAGTCCAATGTCCTATGGAGGAACTCTGAGTATCTGCATGTTGGACATTGAGGACAGACTTCATGTATTGACATCAGAGCAACCTGTCATCTGGAGATGGTCAGCTAAATAGAAGTTGGTTTAATCCTGGATATCAATACAATAGATTATCCTTACTTAGATACTGTATAGTTAATGTATTGAGGTAGAATAAATATCTGTTGGCTAGACAGATGAAATAGAGACTTTTTTCCCTTCTGAACCCAGCTCCCAAGAGGTATCTCAAGTATCTCCAGGTACTTCCAAGCCTCCAGTGAGTACTTTGGTTGATTGCTCTTTGTTTGGCATAACTCCAGTGTGCTACCTTCTGCCACACTGCTATATAGATGGAAGTACAGATTTGACACCTAATATATGATACCCAGAACCCAGACATTCAACAGGTTATGAGCCCCACACAAGTGTGAAATTGGTTTGATTCAGTAAAATGGAACACCAATCAAGCACATTGGCTCCCTTATGAGCAAGAACCTTTGCTAGTTCAAAAGGATGGATGATGTTGATCTTGTCTCTGAAGGCTGAATCTATGCTAGTCCAGAGTACTGATGGACTTTACTTGTTCACTCAGAACTCATAACAATGTTCATATCAAAAGTCTCAGTACCTACTCTCTCTGTGTTCTCCAGCTTGAACTTCTCTTCTTGGTGGTTCAAGGTTACTTAAGCCCTTAAGGCACAACAAGTCTACTGGGCACTCTAACTTGTGGCCCTGAAGTCCAAGATTCCTAATAATACTTCCAATTAAATGGTGGTACAGAATAACTTGAAGTGACACAACATCAATGATGCCTATATCAGGATAATCCTATCCCATTGTTCTCTGGCTATTGTTGCCAAGTATAAATTCTACTCTGACACAAGTGCTCTTTTAGATGCACTGAAGGTTGACTATAATAAGTAGACAATCTCTGCTGCCTACATGTTAAGACCAGGTTGGACTTGGTGAACAAACTTCGAAGGTGTTTCGAGAAATTCTGGAGTTGTCTTGATAAAAGAAGGACTGGTGGGACTTGGGCTTCAGCAACTTGGAGTAGAGCACTGTGCCCTTGTCAGATCATTGGTAATCCTGGATTTTGGAGGAGCAGTAAATGAGAAAAAGCATGAGAGAAGACAGGGGAGTCTGATTTGTCTGAGTCATCTAAGTTGATAACTAGCTAAAGTACAAGCAATACTATAGGACTATATATGGAGATTGGAGGTGGTGTACAAAGGCAATGATGGGAAATGTAAATAAGCAGAGATGGAGAAATAGAGATGGAAGGAGAACATAACTGAAGCTATGTAAACATAGGATTGGAGAAATCTAAAAGGAAAAACTAGTACATGAGGGGAACCAAGTATAATATAACTAGAATGTACAAAAAAGCAAAGTACTGATAAACTGGAGAAACTGGAAACTGGAGGATTGAAGTGGAGGGTTGGAGGGTTGGAGTTGGTTAGGATTAGGGATATGACAGTATCTCCCTTTTAGACCTGAGCCCTTGAATGCCACAAGCCCAAGAGTTTACCAAGCAGTGAAAAGAAGAAAAAAATGTGGAGCAAAAACATGAAGACAAAATGTGGAGGAAAAATGCAGAGCAAAAACATGGAGTAAAAAACACAGCAAAAAAGCAAAGCAAAATGGAGATAAACTATGGAGGGAAAAACATGGAGAAAAAACATCAGAGCAAAACATCAGAGCAAAATGTGGAGCCAAACATTGGAGCTAAAATTTGGAGCCAAACATCGAAGCAAAAATGCAGAGAAGAAGAGCACATATGTATAAGCAGAGGAAACATGGAATATAGGGATACTGGAGTAGGTGGAGATGGGAAGAACATCGCAAGCAAGTCACAGACAAGTGTGATGAGCAATGGCCCTATTCCCCTCTTAAGAAGATACCCCAGGTGTCACAAGAAAAAAGAGAATAGAAGGTTAGAGGTCAAGGAAAGGGGGTGGGAGATGGAGAACTGAAGCAAACAAAGTAATTGGAGTCAGAGTCAACCAAAGGACCAGAGTTCAAAGGCTGTGGAGATCTCAAGAGGTAAGTTAGCAAGACTATTAGTGAATGGATGAAGGTGCTATTTCAAATCCTAGCACTCAATGGAGCAAAGTGGGGGACATAGGCAGTATCCTGAAACAAAAATAGGAGCTTCCAGCAAGGTTGACTGAGGACTATCACAGAGTTATCAGTGGTTGCATGGAGTTTGGAGATAGGGGGTATAAAGATCAAAAGGAACAGGGGTAAAAGAGCAGAAGGAAGTGGACATATGATTTGAAGAGTTCAGAAAAGTGCACAATAAAAATGCAAATCCCAAGGTACAGAGATCAGAGATTTGGAGGGACAGGATGCACACTAAATAAATGAAGAGAAAAGTGCCAGTGGGGGTATAAGTCCCAAAGACACATTGTTACGCTCGATGTGGTCAATGTTACGATTTGTTGGACCCCTCTTTCTTTTTCCTCACTTCACTTACCATGTACACCAATGGACCTTGATCCTCACTGTTCGAGCCCTGCTTGGGCCTTTTCTTTTACCATCATCTTTGCAATACCGCTTACTTATTTAGCATGACTCATCCACAGCTGTATTACCAACACTTATCCGATGCCATCGCATCCATTCTGTAGTGACTCAGCTTCTTCGCGATTCCATCACTTTCTATCGCTGACTTACCTTCTTCCATTGACCTACCCTTAACCGCTTGGCTCGCATATATAAACCTTCGATACTCAGGTGTATTTGCTATCTTAGACCTCCTGCAATTTACCTAGTATCTTGGAGTTGCTCTCGGGTCACCCAGTCCTCATCCTACTGTTGAGTGGACACT
>JBBPMJ010000511.1:0-24080 GCA_038090255.1 Austroboletus niveus | reverse complement strand
GTGTCTCCAATCTTCGAGAGCATGGATAACCGCTAGTAGTTCTCTGTCATATATATTGTAGTTTTATTCTGCACTTGATAGGGTGGCAGATCAGTATGCACATGGATGAAGATCACCATTTGAGTTCTTTTGCATGAGAACTCCTCCAGTGGCTAGGAGCAATGCATCTGTCATTACAAAGTATGGGTATTCTGGATCCAGTTGTTTTAAGACCAGAGAGGTGGAGAACACCTGTTTCATGTCATCGAAGGCATGCTGCTCTTCCCTAGCCCAAGTCCAGGGAGTATCTTTCCAAGTAAGTTTGTTAAGTGAGGCAACTCTTTGAGCAAAGTTCGGAATGAATCTTCAGTAGAAGTTTCAGAATCCTAAGAAGGACCTTACTGCTTTGACTGAGCTAGGGGGTTTCCATTCTTCTATGGCTCAGAGTTTGGTTGTATTCATTGCAAGTTCTCCTGGTCAGACAGTTAGGCCAAAATAGTTCATAGTTTGGGAGTCAAAGGTGCATTTCTGGAGTTTGCATCTAAGTCCTAGATGTTACAATTTGTTGGGCCCCTATTTTATTTTCCCTATCTTTACTTACCTATGTATATCAAAGAACCTTGACCCTTGCTGTTCAAGCCCTGCTTGGATCCTTTTTTTTACCTTTACCTTTTCATTATCACTTACTTATTTAGTGTGACTCATCCACAGCTGTATTACCAACCTTTGTCTGATGCCATTGCATCTACTCCATAGTGACTCTAGCTTCTTTGCAATTTCATTGCTTTCTATCACTGACTCACTTTCTTCCTTTGCCTACCCTTAACTATTTGGCTTGCATATATAAACCTTCGATACTCAGGTGTATTCGTTATCTTAGACCTCCTGCAATTTACCTAGTATCTTGGAGTTGCTCTCGGGTCCCCCAGTCCTCATCCTACTGTTGAGTGGATGCTCTCTTTGAACCCTTGTGTTACAAGTAAGCGCAGTTCCGAAGATTTCGGAACTTACTCCTGCAGTTCCGATGCTTCCGAAATACATTCCTGCGTTTCCGAAGATTCTGGAATTCCGGAACCATCGGAACTCTTCAACACTCTACCGGAATGGAAACCTGAGGATGGACTACCCCCAGAATGCTACTGGACTCTGTTTCCCAAAGACTACGCTCCATATGGTTATATGGAGATCCCCACTCTGGACTCACCCTGTTCGTCTCTCCTTCCTCTTTTGTAACTCTTGCCATGTGTCCATAGAACGATTCTTGTCACGGACCTCCGCTCCTCCTGTCGCCCTCCTTTTGGCGACAGTGTTATCCCATTCCTACCATTGACTCCATGAGGCCATTGTAACATACCATGTGTCCAGTTCCATTACCTTTCCATTCCGAGATGGTTCCGGCCTGTATAAGTAGCTAATAGTTATCATGTACATTCCCCAGCTAGATCTGCGCAATTATACGCAGTGTTTAGTCTCATCCTGCCTGAGTCTCGAGTCCCAGCAGAGAACCCTTTGATCTACAGGACTTTGTGTCGCCTTTGAGGACACACTGGGACTAGATGTTGCGCAAGCGTAACACCTTGATCTGTCACTAGTCCTGCGACATCCCCAAGACCTGTTGATCCCTCGGTCCTCAACAGTCCCCAGAACCTCTGCCAAGGAAGACCCTTGAGTGGACCCCCTTCAATCCGACATTAGTCTTATGCCGGCCTTAGCCTCCCTATCAAGGAACCCCCTCGTCCTGTCAGCTGTATAGCGACAGTAAGCCCCTTGAACCCCTGCAGGCCTATGCTTGACCATATTGAGTGTAACAAAAGGTCTAAGATCTCCCTTGATCAGCTATCATTGTATAAGCCTTCACCATTGCCCACCAACGCCCCAGAAACCCTAGACCCTATTCCGACCTTGCATTGAGAAGGGAAACCCTTGACTCGTTGGACACCGATGAACCCTCTTCGGAGAACCCCATCAACATTGATGAAGACCTCATCATCCCTCAACAACCTGAGGACCTAGAACTTGCCCATCGACTTTCTGTGGTGCTTAGTATCCCCAAAGTACCCACCCCACCATCCCCAACCCCAGTCAATCACTAACTGGCATTTACCCTATCCCCACCCCCAGCTCAGGTCACCATGACAACCAAACCTACTGAACTCCACCTCAGACCCCCTGATGCCTTTAATGGCTTCTATGCTAATGCCATGTCCTGGCTATCCATGGTTCAAACCTACCTCATCATAAACAAGGCTGTTTACAATGACGATAACAAGAAAATCATCTATGCCTTGTCCTATATGAAAAAGAACTCAGCCACCATCTGGGCCTCTACCCTCCAGAAGGAAGCCATCACTGCTCAGACCTTCGGGAAGTTCGACAACTTCCTCACCAAATTCAAGAGTGCTTTCGAGCACCAAGACACCAAGAATCAGGCCATCAACTGGCTTCATTCCAAGTGCTTCATCCCCAAGAAGAACAGATCTTATGGTCCCGAACTCACTTGGCACATCGCCAAGTTTAGAAACAATGTCGCCCTCTCGGGCATCACTGATCAAAATGTCCTGATCAACTACTTCGCCGCTGGCATCCCCCCTCCCCTCTCCCACCACATTCTCTTCATGGATATGGTCCCCACCAAAATTGACGAGTAGTACTTGAAGGCTGTTTACTTCTAGGTTCAGAACGATTGTGCCCAAATCATCGTTAATCAACACCATACCCACTCCACCTCCACATACCAGTTCTACCAGACCCCCTCCATCTCCTCCTCTCCCCAGAAAACATGTGATCCCAATGCCATGGACATTGACGCAGTCAACGTCCCCAGATCCCCCAAGCTAACCCCCAAGGAGTGTGAGTGATGCTTCAAAGAAGGGCATTGCCTACATTGCAGGCAGAAGGGCCACTGAGCCGATGCCTGTGGCAAGTACCCCAAGGAACCTTGTAAGACTTTGGTCAAATGAGTCGAACAGGTCAATGACAACCTCATGGTTCGTCACATTCAATTTACCCTTCTCCCCAAGAAGGATTTTTAGAACAAAGACCTTGACTGACGTGGGACTCTCCTAAAATACAACATGTAAATGTATCTACTCTACCAGGTTCAATGCAAATCCCTGTCCAAGTCATTGTACCCTCGCACACGTTGAAAACCGTTGACACTTGCACCCTCATTGATAGCAGCACCAACATCTCTTGCATCAACTGGGGCTTTGTTCACAAAAACAAGCTCCCCACCACCCAACTCCCCTCCCCCATCAATGTCACCAATCTCAACCAGGGACCCACAGAGAAAGGAGGAGTTCGCTTCACCACCAAACTCTTTATTCACATTGAAGGACTCGCTCACAAGGTTCTATTCTACATCATGGATTGTGGTTGACAAAACCTCAACCTCAGCCTCCCCTGGTTGAAAGCCATCAATCCCACCATCGACTGGTTCAGTCAAACTCTCTCAATCAATGAGTCTACCGACCAATTCAAGGAGCTCTACATGCTCCACAAAGTCGACTTGAACCAATACAAAACCCATTTCCAGCAGTTCAAGCCCTCCCCCCGACCCCCTTGCCACATCCAAGTAGACTCTGTCTATGATGGATGCCTCTATGAATACCTCAACTACAAGATGGAACCACAATACCTCCGCCACGCTCATGACAACTACACCATCAACCACATCATCTGATGTGGTTATCACTTCATCTCCAAAGGCAATCCCCTCATCACCAAATTCACGAACTCTACTGAGTTGGCCATGGCTGCCAAAAAAGCCAAACCCAAGGTCACCCTCCCCCCTGAATACTCCAACTTTGCCTCCATCTTCTTGAAGGAAGCTATGGACCATGTACCCCCCTCACGCCCCTATGATCATGAGATCAACCTTGACAAATCTTTCACACCCAAGGTTGAGAAAATTTACCCCCTCTCCCCAGATGAGTGCAAGGCTACAGAAGTCTTCCTCGATGAAAATCTTGCTTCAGGCAAGATACATCCCTCGAATTTCCCCCAAGCCTCTCCATTCTTCTTTGTCAAAAAAAAGGATGGTGGACTTTGTCCATGCCAGAACTACTGGTATCTCAACGAACATACAGTTTGCAATGCCTACCCCCTCCCCTTAGTCTCTGACCTCATCGACAAGCTCCATGATGCCAAGGTCTTCATGAAGTTTGATGTCTGATGGGGCTACAACAACATCCAAATCAAGGACGGACATCAATGGAAGGCCACCTTTATTACCCATAAAGGACTCTTTGAACTGACTGTAATGTTCTTCAGTCTCACCAACTCCCCCACCACCTTCCAAAAATTCATGAATGACTCCTTCTGCAATATGATTGCTGAAGGATGGCTCATTATCTACATGGATGATCTTCTCATCTTCTCCCCTGATGAGAAAACCCACGCTGAATGAACTAAGCATGTCCTCCAGTGAATGAAGGAACTCAACCTTCACCTCAAACTTGAGAAATGCAACTTCGCTTCTAAGGAAGTTGAATACCTAGGAATAATCATCAAACCCAGTCAACTCGCCATGGACCCTGTCAAACTTGATGGGATTGCATCCTGGCCCACCCCAGAGAAACTTTGCGATGTCTGCTCCTTCCTTGGCTTTGCCAACTTCTACCACTGCTTTATCCTGGATTACTTCTCTGTTGCTTGCCCCCTCATTGATCTCACCAAGAAGACCACTCCCTGGGCCTGGTCCCCTGAATGTCAGAAGTCCTTTGATTGTCTCAAAGAACTATTCCTTGCCTGCCCGGTTCTCCAACTCCCCAACTTCTCTGCTCCATGCACTATCACAACAGACGCCTCCAAGTTTGCCTCAGGCGCCATTCTCCTCTAGATGGATACCAATGGAGATTGGTACCCCTGTTCCTATCTCTCCCAGTTGTTCTCACCAGCAGAATGAAACTATGACATCTATGATCGGGAACTCCTTGCTATCATGTGAGCCCTGAAATCCTGGCACCATTACCTCCATGGCAGCTCCCATCCCATCCAAGTCTTTACAGACCACAAGAACCTGACCTACTTCCAGTCAGCATAGAATCTCAATCACCAACAAGCCTGTTGGCTCCTTGACCTTGCAAATTTCAATCTGACCATGATCCATGTCCCTGGAAAACTTCTTGCCAGTTCCGATGCCCTCTTCCACCACCCTGATCTCATCCCCTCTAATGAGGCTGATAATGAAGGTGTCACCCTTCTTTTCCCATCCATCTTTGTCAATGTTGTCAATGCCATGCTCCAGGAACATATCTCATCTCACTCTAAGATGGATTCCTTCGTCCTCAAGGCCCTTCAATCCCTTGATGGAACCATCCCCCCATCTTTCAATCTTGTCTCTCTGATTGGCAGTACAATGACGGCATTCTCACTTTCCAAGGATGTGTCTACATTCCCCCCGATGACTCCCTCTGGTGCTCTATCCTTCAGTGCTGCCATGACCATGAAACTGCTGGTCACCCTGGCTACCTCAAAACTCGCCAGCTCATTGCTGCTGAATTCTGGTGGCTGGGTCTTGCTCAATATGTACACAAGTACATCAAAGGTTGTGCCTCATGCCAGCAACACAAGGCCAACATCCACCCCACTGTCCCTCCGCTCACCCCCATATGCTCCACTTGCACTTGCCCTTTCCAGCAGATCTTGTGCAATCTGATCACCAACCTCCCCAAGTTCTCAGGCTTCGATACTCTTTTGATCATGGCCAACCATGGCCTTACTAAGGGGGTCATTTTATGCCCAACTAAGAAAACCATCACCACTGAAGGGATTGCAGCCCTCTTTTTCCACAAAGTCTTCCTCTGATTTGGTCTTTATGACAAAATCATCTCTGATCATGGCTCTCAGTTTGCCTCTGCCTTTGCCAAAGCATTGGAACAAGCTCTCAATTACTCCCTCGCACTCTCCACTGCATACCACCCCCAGACTGATGGTGAAACTGAATGGGTCAACCAGGAAGTCGAGACCTACCTCTGCATCTTCTGCAGAAGTAACCCCACCACATGGTCCAAACTCATTTCCCATACTGAGTTCACTCACAATCACCGCCCCCACTCTGTCACTGGACAGACCCCATTCTATCTCATGATGGGATATGAACCCTGTGCCCTTCCCTTGGTTATCACTGACTCCCACATCCCTGCCATTGAGGACCACCTCAAATCCCTCGCTGCTGCTCGCAATGAGGCCCTTGATGCCCATGAACTTGCTCACTGAGTCATGGCATCCTGAAACCACTGCTCCTTCACCCCCTTCACCAAGGGATACAAAGTCTGGCTCAAAGCCAGAAACCTCAAACACTCTGTTGTCAACCCAAAGTTTGCCCCGAAATGTGAAGGATCCTTTACCATTGTCAAGGTGCTATCTTCCATCACCTATGAACTGCACCTCCCATGATCATGGAAAATCCACCCAGTGTTCCACACATCCCTCCTATTCCCCTATCACAAAAACCTTGTTCACGGGCCGAACTACCCCTCCCCATCACCCAACCTTATTGATGAACACAAAGGATATGAAATCAAGAAGATCATCCACCACCACGGATCTCTGTCCTTCCATTCCTTCCTGATCCAATGGAAGGGATATACCACTGAAGGAGATTCCTGGGAACCCAAATGGAATCTATGGAACTCCAGCCCCCTCCTCAACAACTATAAACATTGTCACTCGATTTCCTCTATCTCCAACCAAACCATATCCCTTGCAATCATGTCTATCACCCTCTCCGCACCCTCTCCTGCCCCCAGCGATGTTCCCTCTGACATCACCAAAGCTGGCTGGTCTACTACCACCCCTGCCAACAACCCCCTTGAACTCAATGATGCACCCATCCCCATGCCTTCCCCTTCCCTGATCCAATGCCTTTGCAATGATGCAGAAGGCATTCCCTCCGCATGGCCCGGCTTTAGCTGGACTCACCCTGAACCCCTCGTCCTCACTACTATACCCATTCCCCTTGCCCAACAGATCTCAAACCATCCCACTCACCTCCCATTGTCCATACCCCCCACTGCCTTACCCAATCACCTGACACCCCTTGACAATGACCTCGCTGCCACCATCACCACCGAACTCTGAGACTCCAGTCTCTCCATGGTGCTTGACACCCACATGGAACCCCACTCCCCCTTTGCTCTTATGTACCACCTCTCTTTAACGAACTCCTGCATTGCTGTCTCTACTGCCACCCTCACCGCCTCTGCTGCCCAAGCACTGGCCAACCTTCACATCTGTCATCTCCACCAGACTCTGGAACACGACCTCGTCCAACTGATGCACCAGTTGGACATGACCGACTTCATTATCAACATTAATCAATATCTCCAAAACCTTGCCGCTACTGGCAATGACCATGTCTTCACCCCATCTGCATCCTCCAAACCGCTCTCTGCCCAAGAAGTCGCTGCCCTATGTAGATCGTGCCGATGACTACTGGGCCAGTAACCAAGAAGTCTGGTCCCTTCCCTCCAACCACCCTTGCTATCATGAGGCATGTTACCAATGCCGTCATCTCAGGCACCATCATCCTCTCTGCCCTTTCTATCAATGTCCCATCTGCCACAGGCAGTCCCCGGTGTTGTTATGGACTAATTACACCCTTAGTATACTAACTTCTGTGAGCTACCTGTGCCACATTCTTTAGCTAGAATATCGCCACTGCACCCTTTGCTTCTCCAACGTTGACATTTTACATAACACAGTTCTTTATAATTTGCATCGCACATTGATCGCACCTCAGTCTTCTCCATCAGAAGCCTGAGGTGAGATCCCCTCCTTTTCCATTGTACCTACATTGCTGACCAGTGAGTAGTCCACTCCTTTGATTAGGTTAGTTAATGACATAGTCTTCTCCGTCAGAAGCCTGAGTCCACTCCTTTGATTAGTCATGCCTCAAAAGGTTATGAGCCCTGCTCATCTCTAACCCCTGCTTGAACAATCATACCTAAAGCCCGTATCCTTGCCTTATAATGTCCAACAATCCCAGATCTGCGTCTGTGGGCCCACAGGGTGCAACTGTCAGCACCCAGACAGTAACATCTACAACCTCCAACAAACCTGCCGCTGCATTCAGTCGCCTCTATAATATCACCTCTCTTGCAGACAATGGATCAAACTACCAAATGTGGAAGTTTCGAGTCCAGACCATCCTAGACATCCGAGGCCTTTGGGGCGTCATTGGTGGAGCCGACATGACAAGGCCAGACCCAAATACCCACCCGGATGAACACCTAGAATGGTACCTGAAGGATAAAGAGGCGTCTGCCCAGATCATCCTCATGCTCAAGGATGAACCCCTGAGCAGTGTCCTGTATTCCATGTCAGCATCCGAAACCTGGAAGAAACTGAGTGAACGTTATGAAGGAAAGGGAAAACAGACCATAGCGTACCTAATTGGGGAACTATTCTGAAGTACCCTGGTTGACAACACCCCGATGGAACCCCAGCTAAATGCAATGCGACAAAAGGTTTCCATACTTAGCTCGCTTGGACAACCCCTTGACGATGTGCTTATCGCCATTGCCATGGTTATCTCCCTTCCACAGTCATACATGACACTCCGCACCATCCTCATGTCAACAAATGACAAGTTGACGGCCGAGTCTGTCATCTCTCAAGTCCTCATTGAGGAATGGACATGCCAGGCCTCCCAGGCGCACAATACCTTGGCAGTGAAGAAAGCTGGCAATGCAAATGCTAAAGGAAAGGGCAAAGGAAAGATTCAGTGCTATGGTTGCAAAGAGCTTGGACATACCAAGGACAAGTGTCCAAACAAGAAGACGGATGACGTGAAGTCCTCGTCAGATCCTGAAAAGGACAAAAAGAACAAGGCCAGAAAGGGGACCAAAAAGGCAGACCTTATGGCGAAGGTTGCACAGGTGGTTAAGAACCCAGAGTTACGCCTATTCTTGGCCGGCACTGGACCTGAAACATCAATGAATGAGTGGATCATCGACTTGGGTACCTCAGCGCACATGAGCTGCCATAGAGAATGGTTTGCAATGTACTGGACATTGGTGCCATCAGAACCCGTCATCATCGGGGATGGCAGAGCCATCATGGCGGTTGGGAAGGGTCAAATCAAACTTGATTTGCACGGTACCTGCGACGGTGGGACTCAGACCATGCTATGGCATGTTTATCACATACCTGATCTAGACGCGAACCTAATCTCAGTTCCTGCACTCGCAACATGAGGACTCCAAGTCAACTTTGAGTCGCAGTCCTGCAAAGTGCTGGCAGGAAGCCAGACTGTGGCTGTTGCATACTGGGCAGACTCAAAGACTGTATCGCCATGGGGCCAGCAAGCACTGACACGTCGAAGCTGCTTAGCACACTGGCAATGCGCACGGTGACCTCCAAGGCTACACTGGACACATGGCATCACCGCCTTGGCCACGCAAACGGCAGGAGCATCCTGGACCTATCAAACCATCAGATGGTCACAGGAATGGAACTGACAGGCCCGCGGAGCCATGAGTCACACACCTGCAAGGCCTGCCTTGATGGCAAACAGCATAGGGAAGCTATCGCAAAAACTTCAGCGACAGAAAGCCCACGGATACTGCACCGCACTTACTCTGATGTTTGTGGCCCCATGGAGACCCTCATGTGGAATGGGCACCGATACTTCATCACCTTTGTCAATGGCAAGTCATACCACCTTGTGGTCAGGTTGTTAAAGACCAAGGATGAGGCTTTCACGGCTGTGAAAGATTACTTTGCTCATGCCGAAGCTGAGACCGGCGAGCATGCCAACTACCTGCACACAGACGGCGGAGGCGAATACTGTTCAGTGCCATTCGATATCTACCTGAAGTCAAAAGGCATCCACCACGAAAGGACGAATGCCTACACACTGCAGGAGAATGGCATGTCAGAACGCATGAACCACACCATCATCGAATGTGCCCATGCAATGCTGAGCGATGCAGGCCTGCCAAATAAGTATTGGGGAGACGCTGTGTTGCATGCCGCTCACCTTATTAATCAACTTCTGACACACGCACTCGAAGAGCGAGTGACATCATATGAGGCATACACAGGCAACAAGCCTTCCATGTCCCACCTCTGCATGTTTGGTTGCATGGCACATGTCCATGTCCCTGAAGAGAAGCATCAAAAGCTTGATGTGAAGTCAATCAAATGCACTTACCTCGGTTTCGCAGAGAACCACAGGGCCCACATATGCCTACACCAAGCAACTGGCCGCATCATTGAGTCTCGCAATGCCATCTTCGACAAACGGGATGGCGGTTCCCCCAAATGCATGACCCTCGTGGACCCTGGCACAGGAGTTGACAAATCTAGGAAGCACACCCACCATATCACCCCTCAGGATGCAGAGGAAGAATGCACCATTGACATCGCCAACGACCCGGCAAGACTGTCCAATCAGCCTGCAGGGCAGCTGGACACTTCACAGTCTCCACCCGATACTGTGCCTGAGGAGGACAGAGATGGCATGCCCGCCAATCCGCTGGGCACAACACCTTCGGGAGAGAGTGAGCCCTCTGGAAGCCACCATCAATATCTGTCTGTGGCAGGGAGATGGAGTGACCAGACACACCTTGATGGGTCCTCAGGACCTGCCAGACTACTGTCCCGCCATTCTGCAATGCCCATCCAATCACCATCACCATACCCTCATCCAATCCTGCCTGTGACTGTCCGACAGTCCTCCAGAACAAAACAGCTCCCCATGCACAATAACGACCTGCGTTTCTTCATCAATGCATACCAGAGATGGCCATACCCAGGCGAGACCAGCATGGCGAGTCGACAGGCCAGCATGGAGGATATTGATGACGAGGCTGAAGGGGAAGTGAGGGGCATGGTGGAAGTTGCGGCCGAGGGCACTACTGAGGTGACAGAGTCACAGTGTGATGGTAACATGGGCACTGGGCATGCAGCTTACCAAGCAAGTGTTGCCTGTGACGACGAGCCCATGACCTTTGATGACACCATGCAATGACTGGATTGGCAGAAGTTGCAGCCGAGGGCACTACTGAGGCGACAGAGTCACAGCGTGATGGTAACATGGGCACTGGGCATGCAGCTTACCAAGCAAGTGTTGCCTGTGACGATGAGCCCGTGACCTTTGATGACACCATGCAACGACTGGATGCTGACTAGTGGTATGCAGCAATGGCAGAAGAGCTGAAGATGTTCCAAAAGCTCAGCCTCTATGAAGAAGTCGAGCGCCTGCCAGATCACAAGATTGTCAACTCCAAATGGGTCTTCAAGATCAAGCGAGGACCTATGGGCAACATCGAGTGCTACAAAGCTCAGCTCGTCGCAAAAGGATTCACACAAGTCCAAGGAGTTGACTACATGGATACATTCGCTCCCGTCGCCAAGTTTACCACTATTCACATCCTACTCGCCCTTGCCGCCAAATACAATCTCGAGATCCACCAAATGGGTGTCAAGTCCGCCTTTCTCAATGGGAAACTCGATGAGGAAATATACTTGTGTCCACCTCCTGGGTTCTGTGATATGGACCTTGTCTGGCGGCTTTACTGAGCACTCTATGGCCTCAAACAAGCATCCAAGGCATGGTACGTGCGGTTACGAGAAGTATTCGAGGTGCTTGGCTTCACTCGGAGCAATGCCGACCATAGTCTCTTCTTCAAAGTCAAGAACAGTGTACTCATCATTGTCACCATTTACGTCGATGATAAGTTAATACTCTCGAAGGACAAAGCTGCCATCAACTGCCTCAAGGCCCAGCTTGCCAAGGAGTACAATCTCTCGGATCTTGGGAAAGCTTGTTGGATTCTTGAGATGGAGATCATCTGTGACTGCAACAAAGGAACGATTGAACTATCACAAAGGCGGTACACTGAGACCATCCTGCAGCGAGTTGGCATGGAGGATGGACGTGCCATTGGCACTCCAATTGAACGAAACCTCAAACTAGCTAAGCTTGACCAAGCCGAATCTGACCTAGGATGCTACCAGAATGCCCTGGGAGCACTCATGTATGCCATGCTCACTACGCATCCCAAAGTTGCATTCACAGTGGGCATACTGAGCAGACATGCAGCTGCACTGGGCGAAGCTCATTGGACTGCTCTCAAATGGGTCTACCGCTACCTCCACAGAACAATGGACTCATACCTCCGCTATTCCAGAGATATGGAAGGAAGCCCAACTGGCCACATTAATGCAGACTGGGCTGCGGACACGAACGACCGACGATTCATCACTGGGTACATCTTCACACTATGCGGTGGAGCCGTCAGCTGGTCATCCAAGAAACAAAGCTCCATTGCGTTGTCCAGCACAGAAGCCGAGTACATGGCTGCATCTGCAGCCACCAAAGAAGCCATCTGGATCCGCACACTCCTCGGAGAAATAGACTCTGGCGCATGCGCTGACCCCACTCCCCTCCTCATCAACAACCAATCCACAATTTCGTTGGCAAAGAACACCATGTTCCATGACCGCACAAAGCACATTGCCATCCGCCACCACTTCATTCTGTTACAAGTAAGCACAGTTCCGAAGGTTCCGGAACTTGTTCCCGTGGTTCCGACACTTCCGAAGTACCTTCCTGTGGTTCCGAAGATTCCGGAATTCTGGAACCATCAGAACTCTTCAACACTCTTCTACCTGAATGGAAGCCTGAGGACGGACTATCCCTAGAATGCTATTGGACTCTATTCCCCGAAAATTACGCTCCATATGGTCATATGGAGATCCCCATTCTCGACTCACCTTGTTCCTCTTTTGTTCCATTTTTGTAGATCCTACCATGTGGCCTCAGAATCGCTCTTGTCATGTACCTCTGCTCCTCCTTCCATCCTCCTTCTGATGGCAGTGTTTTCCCATTCATACCATTGATCCACGAGGCCGTTGTAGTGTACCATGTGCCCTGTCCCATCGCCTTTCCATTCCAAGATGGTTCCAGGCTGTATAAATACCTAGTAGTTGTCCTGTATACTCCTTAGCTAGATCTGTGCAATTATACGCAGTGTTTAGTCTCATCCTGCCTGAGTCTTGAGTCTCAGCAGAGAACCCTTCAGATCTATAGGACTTTGTGTCGCCTTTGAGGACACACTGGGACTAGACGTTGTGCAAGCATAACACATTCGTGAAAAGATAGAATTGGGAGAGGTCACAGCGTCATACGTGTCTACAAATGACCAGGCTGTGGACATTTTGACCAAAGGACTCACACGAGATAAGCATGTTCGTTTTTCTTACTGTATGGGCATTATTTTCTAAGACATTCATCGTTGAGTGGGCATGTTGTTACAGACTAATTACACCCTTAGTATGTGAGCTACCCATGCCAAATTCTTTAGCTAGAATATCGCCACTGCACCCTTTGCTTCTCCAATGTTGACATCTTACATAACACAGTCCTTTATAATTTGTGTCACACATCGATCGCACCTCAGTCTTCTCCATCAGAAGCCTGAGATGAGATCCCCTCCTTTTCCATTGTACCTACATTGCTGACCAGTGAGTAGTCCACTCCTTTGATTAAGTTAGTTAATGACATAGTCTTCTCTGTCAAAAGCCTGAGTCCACTCCTTTGATTAGTCATGTCTCAAAACTCGGGACACCCTCAATGTGCATGTCCCATGCACCCATGAACCCCTCGCACATTCGCCTCCTCCTCATCGGACTCATCTATACACCAGTCCCCTCACTCCTTGTGCTCCTCCTCGCACCATGGTCATCCTATCTCACCTAGATGATGTCCCAATGTTTGGATCCCTCGTTGGATCCCCACTCCCCCTCCTTCTCTGCTGGCAGTGGATGACTATGAGTTCTTTGTCAGCGCCAAAGCTGACAATAACGAGACTGGGTCTTGTTGGGGTGACTACTAAGATTTTGTCACAGTCTCACCCATACAATGGGGGTAATGTTATGATTTGTTGGACCCCTCTTTTCTTTTCTATGATTACTTACCATGTATACCAAAGGACCTTGACCCTCGCTGTTCGAGCCCCGCTTAGGTCCTTTTCTTTTACCATCGCTTTTCCATTACCACTTACTTATTTAGTGTGACTCATCCGCAGTTGTATTACCAACCTTTATCCAATGCCATCACATCCATTCCATAGTGACTCAGCTTCTTCACAATTCCATCACTTTCCATCACTGACTCACCTTCTCCCTTTACCTACACTTAACTCTTTGGCTTGCATATATAAACCATTGATACTCAGGTATATTCATTATCTTAGACCTCCTGCAATTTACCTAGTATCTTGGAGTTGCTTTCAGGTCCCCCAGTCGTTGTCCTACTGTTGAGTGGATGCTCCTTTTGAACCCTCAATCCATTGCTAGCCCTGTGATGTCCCTAGATCCATTGATCCCTCGGTCCTCAACAGTCTCCAGAACCTCTGCCAAGAAAGATCCTTGAGCAGACCCCCCCTTTTTGATCCAATGTTAGTTCTACGCCAGCCTTAGCCTCCCTGTCCAGGAACCCCCTCGTCAGGCCCCCCCTCATCCTGTCAGCTGTATAGTGACAGTAAGCCCCTTGAATCCCTGCAGGCCTATGCTTGACCACATCGAGCATAACATTTTCCATCCTTTTTATCAATGAAGAAGAAGGGTGCAGCTTGGGGGGATTGTGAAGGTTTGATTTGTTCATTTGCCAGATTTTCTTCTACAAACTTTTTACATGCTTCTTGTTCAGGGAGAGAGAGGAGATAGGCTTTTGCCCTCTTTGGAATGAATGTCTCCTTGAGTTTGATTGTATGGTCATATGCTCATGAAGGCAGTAGAACATTTGGCAGGTTTTCCTCAAACACATCATAGAAGTCTTTATATTCCCTTGGTAACTCCTTTCTTTTTTGTTTCTTTTTCATCTCCAGTTCCATAGATAGCATCATTTTTATGATATATTCTTCAGAGGTTTCATATCTCTTGCAGTATGCTGCATGGGTTTCAAAATTGGGATCCTTTCGGAGATATCTTATGAGGTATCTTCTCTCATCTTCTTTGTCTTCTTTTAGGGTTTGTTTCTGGTTCTGGTTCAGTAGTTAAAGGGTTACTCTTCCTGTCACCCAGTCTATGTCTGGGTTTTGTTCCCTGAGCCAGTTCATTCCTAGAATGACATTCTCTTTGCTAGCAGGAAGGAGATGGAACATTTGACTTTTCATCACATTTCCAATGTGAAAGGTGATTGTGGTTTGGAATCTGATAAATCCTTCTTGGTTGGTGGTTCCATCTGCACTGATGGCTCTAATAGGTTGTGCTATTCTTTCCATAGATAGATTGTTCCTTTTGGCAAAGTCTAGATTTATGAATGATCCGGTCACTCCACAATCAATTAAGGCAGTGGTTCTTCTGGATATTTCAAATGAGATGGGAACAAGTATTGATTTTGGGTCACTTGAGACTTATACAGAAGAAATATTAGGGGGGCAGTGAGCTGACTTCTGTTCTCTCTTTAAAAATCCAAAAAGCCTCTATCCTTGAGCTCAATTTTTGCAACTGTTTCTTCATCCTCTTTGAGATCTTCAAAGCATTCTTTGAGTACTTGGAGTACCTCTTTCTCATCTACCTGCTTCTCCCCTAGTTGCTTCACATATTCGTCAATAGGTCCTTTCTTAGTCTCAATGGTTTGGACCCTGGCTGGTGTTACACTCAACATAGTTGGAGCATGGCCTGCAGAAATTCAAGGGCTTACTGTTGCTATACAGCAGACAGGAATCGAGGGAGCCTGATGAGGGTATTCCTTGGCAGAGATACTAGGGACATTGCAGAACTAGTGACAGATTAAAGGATGGTCCGACAAGGGTCTTCCTTGATGGAGGTTCTGAGGACCATTGAGAATCGAGAGATCAATGAGTCTAGAGACATTGCAGGACTAGCAACAGGATGAAGGGTATGAAGGGAGCATCCACTCAACAGTAGGATGAGGACTGAGGGATCAAGGGCAATCAAGATACTAGGTAGATTGCAGAAGGTCAAAGATAGCAAATACAGCAGAGTATTGAGGGTTTATATATGCAAGCCAAATTATTAAGGGCAGACAAAGGAAGAAAATAAGTCATCAATAGAAAGCGATGGAATTGTGAAGAAGCTGGAGTCACTATGAATGGATGTGATGGCATCAGACAATGGTTGGTAATAAAACTGCAGATGAGTCACACTAAATAAGTAAGCGGTAATGAAAAAGCAAAGGAAAAAGAAAAGGACCCAAGTGGGGCTTGAATGGCAAGGGTCAAGGTCCTTTGGTGTACACAGGTAAGTAATGGTAAGAAAGAAGAAAAGAGGTCCAACGAATTGTAACAGCTGGGTTTCTGGGGGAATAAGGTGGGGGGTTTCCTTTCTTTGAATTATTCCTGGTGGAACATCCAACTTTGTGACAGATGAAGCACCTGTTTTCCCTGATGTGGCAAGCTCTTTCAGTAGGGGAGAACATTTGTCATCCTAAGGCAGTGGTCTGAAGGGCGTCTATGTATATCCATAGCATTTGGATCCTGATTGTTGGTTCTTCCATAGCTTATCCTTCCCTTCTGGATATCACTTATCTGATCCTGTTGCCAGGCAAAGGCAGCAGCTTTCTCTAACCATTCCTTCCATGATTCCGGTTCCTTTTCCATTCAAAGAATCCATTCAGTGAGATCTGGATCTAATCCCTTCATATAGCATTCAATCAGGGCATTTTAATCCAAGATTCCTGATTTAGATACAAGAAGTCAAAAGTTGGTGTTGAATTTGTTGAGGGAATCAAGTCCTTTTTCTTTCATTGTGATTTGATGCAATTTTTGTCGGAAATCAGCAGCAGTGTGCTTGTCTGAGAAGATCTCTAAGAATTCTTTCTTGAATTCACTCCAAGTGGCTTTGTCTGGAGCAACAGTTCCAGAGTCAAAGTTCTCATATGCAGCTTCAGCAAACTGCTTTCCTTGCCCTTTTAACATTCTATTGAGGGCAGTGTAGATCTTCTTTAAGTCGTCATACTTGTCTTTGTTCATGAGGAAATATGTGTCCATGGCTCTGATTCAGAATTTGGCATCAGAGGCTTCTCCTGAGAACTATTCTGGGAGTCCTGCTTTGAGTTCAGCCATTTCTGAGTAGTCTGGGTTGGGCAGGGGATTGGTTTGGGGAGTGGGGGTGTTGTGAGTTGAGGAGAGTAGAGTTGTGAGTTGAGGAGAGCAGAGTTCTTCGAGACAGATGAGATCTTGATGGAGGAGGGGTTCCACTTTAAGCAAAGTGGGGTTGGTTCCTTCTGATGGTCTCAGAGATAGATTCTAGTCATGAGCATTCTCTTCTGTCTGTTTCATCCTCGGAGTCCTTGTAAGGAGGTTCTTCCCTGTATCTGTATGAAATGATGGGCAACTGGTGGGGTGCCTTGCTACATGGTAGCAGAGGTAAAGGGAGAGCTATGTATGTTGCAGATATCACTTCATTCCCAAGGGCAACCCCCTTATCACCAAACTCACAAACTCTACTGAGTTAGCCATGGCCACCAAGAAAGCTAAATCAAAAGTCACCCTTTCCCCTGAATATTCCAACTTCACCTCCATCTTCTTGAAGGAAGCAATGGATCATGTACCATCCTCCTGACCATATGATCACAAGATCAACCTCAATGAATCTTTCACCCCCAAGGTTGAAAAGATATACCCTCTCTCCCCAGATGAGTGAAAAGCTATGGAGGCTTTTCTTGACAAAAATCTTACCTCTGGTAAGATCCACCCCTCAAACTCCCCCCAAGCCTTCCCCTTCTTCTTTATCAAAAAAAAGGATGGTGGACTCCACTCCTGCCAAGACTATAGATATCTCAATGAACATACTGTTTGTGACACCTACCCTCTTCCTCTAGTCTCTGTCCTCATCAACAAACTCCGTGATGCCAAGGTTTTCACGAAGTTTGATGTCCAATGGGGCTACAACAATGTTTGAATCAAAGACAGACACCAATGGAAAGCCGCCTTTATTACCCATAAAGGACTCTTCAAACTGACTGTCATGTTCTTCAGTCTTACCAACTCCCCCACCACCTTTCAAAGGTTCATGAACAACTTCTTCCATGATATGATCACTGAAGGATGGCTCATCATCTATATGGATGACCTTCTCATCTTCTCCCCTGATGAGAAAACCCATACTGAATGGACCAAACAAATCCTCCAATGAATGAAGGAACTTGACCTTCACCTCAAACTTGAGAAATGTAACTTCACCTCTAAGGAGGTTGAATATCTGAGTATGATTGTCAAACCCAGACAACTTGCCATGGATCCTGTCAAGTTAGATGGAATTGCATCCTGGCCCACCTCCGAAAAACTTTGTGATGTCCACTCCTTTCTCAGCTTCACCAACTTCTACCAATGCTTCATCCCAGACTACTCCTCTGTAGCCTGTCCTCTCGTTGACCTCACTAAGAAAACCAGTCCCTGAGTCTGATCCCCCACATGTCAACAATCCTTTAATCGCCTCAAAGAACTTTTCCTCACCCATCCTGTCCTCCAACTTCCTAACCTCTCCACTCCATTCACTATTGTGATGGACACTTCAAAGTATGCCTCTGGTGCTATTCTTCTCCAGACTGACACCAACAGGAATTGGCATCCCTGTTCCTACCTCTTCCAGTTGTTCTCACTAGCAGAATAAAATTACAATATCTATGATCAGGAACTCCTCACTATCATGTGAGCCCTGAAAACCTGGTGCCACTACCTCCATGGTAATTCCCACCCAGTCCAAGTATTCATGGACCACAAGAACCTGAGCTACTTCTGGTCAGCCCAGAATCTCAACTGCTGCCAAGCCTGGTGGCTCCTTGATCTTGCTGACTTTGATCTCACTATGATTCATGTCCCCAGCAAACTTCTCACCGGCTCTGATGCTCTCTTGTGCCACCCTGACCTCCTCCCCTTAGACAACACTGACAATGAAGGATTTACTCTCCTATCCCCATCCCTATTCATCAACATCATTGATGCCATGCTCAAAGAACATATCTCATCTCACTCTGAGACTGATCTCTTTGTCCTCAAGGCCCTCCAATCCCTTGATGGTACCATACCCCCAGCCTTTCGATCACACCTCTCCGATTGGCAGTACAAAGACAACATCCTTACTTTCCAGGGACATGTCTATATTCCCCTCAATGAATCCCTCTTCTAGTCCATCCTCCAATGATGCCATGACCACAAGACAGCTGGTCACCCTGGCTACCTCAAAATCCGACAACTTGTCACTGCTGAGTTTTGGTGGCCAGGCCTCGCCCAATACATATGTGAGTACATTGAAGATTGTGCCTCATGCCAACAACACAAGACCAATACCCACCCCATGGTACCCCCATTTGCTCCTCTTGCACTCACCCTTTTCAGCAGATCTCCTGTAATCTGATCACTAATCTCCCCACTTCCTCAGGCTTTGATATTCTATTGGTTGTGATCAACCATGGCCTTATTAAGGGGGTGATTTTATGCCCAACAAAGAAAACCATCATCACTGAAGGAGTTGCATCCCTCTTCTTTCACAAAGTCTTCCTCCGATTTGGTCTCTACAACAGAATCATCTCTGATCAAGGCCCACAGTTCACCTCTGCCTTCACCAAAGAGTTGGGATGCATTCTCAACTACTCCCTTGCACTCTCCACTGCCTATCACCCTCAGACTGATGGTGAAAATGAATGGATCAATCAGGAGGTTGAAACATATCTCCACATCTTCTGTGAAAACAACCTGATCACATGATCCAAACTCATTCCCCATGCTGAGTTTGCCCACAATCACCACATCCATTCTGTCACCGGACAGACCCTGTTCTATCTCATGATGGGATACGAACCCCATGCCCTCCTCTCAGTCATCTCTGACTCCCACATCCCTGCCATTGAAAACTGTCTCAAATCCCTTGTTGCCACTTGCAATGAGGCTCTTGCCACCCATAAACTTGCTCACCAAGTCATGGCATCACAAAATCACTGATCCTTCTCCCCTTTCACCAAGGAATCCAAAGTCTGGCTCAAGGCCAGAAACCTCAAATGCTCCATTGTCAACCCAAAGTTCACTCTGAAACACGAAGGACCCTTTACCATTGTCAAGGTGCTATCTCCCATCACCTATGAACTGTGCCTCCCATGATCGTGGAAAATCCACCAGTGTTCCATGTGTCTCTCCTATCCCCCTATTGCAAAAACCCCATACATGGGCCAAACTATCCCTTCCCACCACCTGACCTCATCAATGGACAAGAGGAATATGAAATTGAGAAGGTCATATGACACTATGAATCCCCATCCTCCTGTTCCTTCCTGATCTGATAAAAGGGATATTTCACCAAAGAAGATTCCTGGAAATCCAAATGGAACCTATGGAACTCTGCCCCCCTCCTTAATGACTATAAACATTGCCACTCAATTTCCCCCATCTCCATCCAAATGAAACCCCTCACAATCATGTTCATTACCCTCTCCGCACCTTCGCCCACCCCCGGTGATGTCCCCTCCAACATCACTGAAGCCAGTTGGTCTACAACCATTCCAGAAAACCTCTTCCCTGAAATCAACAACCTGCCAATTCCTGTCTCTCCCCCCTCCTTGATCCAACATCTCCACAATGATATGGAAGGCATACCCTCTGCCTGGCCTGGCTTCAGCTGGACCCACCCTGAACCTCTTGTTCCCACTTCTATATCTATTCCTCTCACCCAATGAATCTCCAACCATCTCACTCACCTTTCAGTGTCCATACCCCCCGCTGCCATCACTACCGAACTCCAAGACTCCAGTCTCACCATGGCGCTCGATGCACACATGAAACCCCACTCCCCCTTCACACTCATGTATCATCTGTTCCTGACAAACTCCCACATCACCATCTCCACTACCACCCCCACTGCCTCTGCTATCCAAGCATTGACCAACCTCCACATCTGTTGACTCCATCAGATCCTGGAGCACGACCTCGTCCAGCTGATGCACCAGCTGGATATGACTGACTTTATTATCGACATCAATTGATATCTCCAAAACCTTGCCACTACCGGCAATGACCATGTCTCCACTCCCTCCACATCCTCAGAACCCCTTACCACCCAAGAGGTCACTGTCCTAGACCACATCAATGATTATTGGGCTGGAAATCAAGGTGTCTGATCCCTTCCCCCCAACCACCCTTGATATCAAGAGGCATGTTACCAATGCCACTGCCTTGGGCATCGTCACCCCCACTGCCCCTTATACCAATGCCCCACTTGCCACAGGCAATCTCTGGGTCATCCTCAATGAGCCTGCCCCATGTGCCCATACACTCCATATGCATTTGCATCCTCCTTCTCAGACTCATCTACCCAGCAGTCCCCTCATTCCTTGTGTTCCTCTTCCTCACACCAAGGCTGCCCCACCCTATTGAGACAATATCCCAATGTCAGGATCCCTCACTGAATCCCTACCCCTCTCCTTTCTCTGCCAGCAGTGAACAACTATGAGTTCTTTATCAGTGCCGAAGCTGATAACAATGAGACTGGGTCCAACCGTGGTGATTATTGAGGTTTCATCACAGCCTCATCCATACAACAGGGGTAATGTTACGATTCATTGGACCTCTTTTCTTCTTCCTTACCATTACTTACCCATGTATACCAAAGGACCTTGACCCTCACCATTCAAGCCCTGCTTGGATCCTTTTCTTTTCCCTTTGCCTTTTCATTACTGCTTACTTATTTAGCATGACTCATCCACAGTGGTATTACCAACCATTGTCCGATGCCATCACATCCATTCATAGTGACTCCAGCTTCTTTTCAATTCCATTTCTTTCTATTGCTGACTCACTTTCTTCCTTTGTCTGCCCTTAACCATTTGGCTTGCATATATAAACCCTCAATGTATTTGCTATCTTTGACCTCCTGCAATCTACCTAGTATCTTGGTTGCTCTCAGTCCCTCAGTCCTCATTCTACTGTTGAGTGGACGCTCCCTTCGTACCCTTTGTCCCATTGCTAGTCCTGCGACGTCTCTAGACCTGTTAATCTCTTAATCCTCAACAGTCCTCAGAACCTCCATCAAGGAAGACCATTGTTGAACCACCCTTCAATCCATTGCTAGTCCTGTGATGTCTCTAGACCCATTGATCTCTCAATCCTCAATGATCCTCAGAACCTCCATCAAGGAAGATCCTTGTTAGACCACCCTTCAATCCATCACTAGTTCTGCAACATCCTTAGTATCCCTGCCAAGGAATACCCTCGTCAGGCCCCCTTGATTCCTGTCTGCTGTATAGCAATAGTAAGCCCTTGAATTTCTGCAGGCCATGCTCCAACTACATCAAGCATAACACAAGCTGCATATATGCAAGCTCCTTGCTCCTGGGATTGTGCCTTCTGCAGCAATCTGGCCCATATGATGCATAGTTGCCCCCATGTAGAGGGCTACATTCAGACTGGCCACGTGATTTGTGATACTGATGGTCATTTGTGCCTGTCCGACAGAAACTGAATTCCCTGGGTTCAAGGTACCTGATGCCTCTGGGAGTGTCTCCACCAAGTGACAACAGCTGTAGCTACATCTTTAATCACTGCCAGCATTCTCTCCCTCTCTTTCCCCAACACCAATGCAATGCTAGACATCAAACTATTGGTCTTTATGACTCCAGTTGATAATTAGGATGATGATCCCAAGCTGACAGCTGACAACCCCAATTTTCAAGCATATGTCGCTTAAGTGTGGGTGAACTTTAAAGCTGACCACACCAAAGAAAAGAGTAAGTGTATCTGTTTTGACAGAGTGGAAATACCCAGCTGAAAGCTGGCCAGGCCAGCACCTCAACTAACTGTGGAAGAAATTGTCTCATCCACAGTTGAGGCCTCTAGGTTGATAAAGTTATTGCCATCATTATTACAACCACCATCTGTCCCTGCATCATCAAAGCTGCCAACTTCAGCACCAAGCAATGATTTTCCCCATGTCTCTAAGGCTGATAACACCATTCCTCCCTTGATTCCTTTTCCCTCAGAGATAAGGCAGCCCCCAGTCATGTCCTAGATCATATGCTGGACTTGACCATATTAGTCCAAGTTTGAAAGCTCATCTCAATTGCACCAAATGTCAGGAAGCAATTACATGACCTGTCAGCTCTGAAGAGGATCTCTCTGGGCTCAGTAGCAATCTCGGTTATCCATGTCAATGAGCTTTCCAGTTGGAATCCCAGTGCTGTTAGCTGAGACTTTGGCAATAAGGTAATATGTAGAGACAACAGTGTTACAAGTAAGTGCTCTACCTCCTTGTCTTTCCCTAATGATCCAAGTGAGGGGCTTCCTTGGGAATGCTACTGGAGTCTATTCTCTGAAGACTTTGCCCCTCCAGGCCACATGCATATTCCTATCATTGATGAACCATGTAATTTGATCTTCCCTTCTTACTTACAATGACTTCACATGTTTGTACTGCTTTTGGACATGGACCTCTGCTCTCTTTATGGAGATCTAATTCACCCCTATTTCACTGACATCACAAGGCCACAGTTTGATACCATGTGTTCCCAGTTATCATTCCTTATTCAGAGGTAACTTGGAACTGTATAAATACCTTGTAGTTGCTCCTGTACTCCCCAACTAGATCTGTGCAATTATACATAGTGTCTAGACTCTCCCTGCCTGAGTCTGGAGTCTCAGCAGCAATCCTTGGATCTCTATAGGACTTAGTGTCACCTTGAGGACACTCTGAGAGATTGGACATTATGCACACATAATAAATGGCCTCATCATCAGTCACCATGGCCTCCCTCTCTGGTCACTTGACACTAAAGGTTTAGGAACAGATGTCACTGTAGCAACAGTCCTAGACTCAGGATGCAAGATCATTGCTATGCCCAAACAAATCTAGGAGACACTCGGTTTGCTGGTCCAGTCAGATCACACCATTACTATGTTCAACATGAACATGAGCATTCCTCCCCTGCTATATTGAATTCCCCCATGAATTCCCAAGACTCAACATCCCCTGTATTTCTCCCCTCAGATCTGGGATCTTTGTTTTTGAATTACCTCCTATCTGAGGACATTGACTTCTCCCTGTTTTTCAAAATACCCTCCTAGTATCTGTCCTTGAATGACTCATCCTCTACCACCTCATTGTCTCCCACCCCCTCTATGATGAAGCACCCATCTTCC
>JBBPMJ010000510.1:1265-24136 GCA_038090255.1 Austroboletus niveus | reverse complement strand
CGTGCCCGAGTCGCGTCTGAGAACCCCGCTCCGCGAAGCGACAGATCCTTCTCCATGGGGAAAGTTATCCTAGCGCAAACAAAACACCCGGTTCAGAACAGGTAGACGGACTGCCTTCGAATGCAAGTATGTCGAATCCGACTTCGATTTGGGCTGGGCAGAGAAATAAATGCGCCAAGGCAAACTCAGATACCAATTCTTCATCGCATCTTGTGCCACGACGAATCGTGCTATGGCAAAACACTGAACGGCACCAGAGAGAAGGGGGGGGGGATCGATGACCAGCGGATCAACGAAGTGATTCAGAAGGGGCAGTGTTCCCGATTCCTAAAGATCCAACTCGTAATCGGTAACAAATAGCCACGGCGGACCGTGCCGGCTTCCTAGTGCCTGTAGAATATATGAAGGGATGGTTGATGTAATTTTGCGCGACTGCGACAAGGGACCACCGGCGTAGACAGTGACAAGTCACCGGCCACCCTTGATGGCATGTGATGCGGCAAGTTTTTGAAGAACTAATGACGAGGAATTCCGAGAGTCGATGTAAGGAATATGACAGCACGAAGCTGAGACGATGATGGAACGGGACACGGCTTGAGGAACCTAAACACGAAAGACCCAGAGAGTCGAAGTCCCCGGCAGCGAAAGGAATTCAACAGCGCAAAACTGTCGAATCCTGGGGACGATAGTGGGACAGAGACTGGCTCGAGGAGCTCGAGCACGACAGACCCAGAGAGTCGAGATCTCTGGGTCTACCGCCGAGGGAGTCAAAGTCCCCGACAGCGAAAGGAACCCGACAGCACGAAGTTGTCGAATCCCGGAGACGATGGTGAGATGGGGAGTGTCTTGAGGAGCCCGAGTACGAAAGACCCAGAGAGTCGAGATCTCTGGGCCCAGTCAAAGTCCCCAGCAGCGAAAGGAACCCGACAACGCGAAGCTGTCAAATCCCGGGGATGATGGTGGGTCGCGGAGTGTCTTGAGGAACCCGAGAACGGTAGACCAGAGAGTCGAAATCACTGGGCCTACCGCCAAGGGAGCCGAAGTCCCCCGACAGTGAAAGGAACCCGACAGCACGAAGCTATTGGATCCCGGGGACGATAGTGGGACGGGGAGTGTCTTGAGGAACCTGAGCACGACAGACCCAGAGAGTCGAAATCTCTGAGCCTATCGCCAAGGGAGTCGAAGTCCCCGACAGTGAAAGGAACCCGACAACGCGAAGCTGTCGGATCCCAAGGAGGATGCCACGATGGTGGGACGGAGAGTGGCCTGAGGAACCAAGACTCGACAGACCCAGAGAGTCGAAATATCTGGATCTACTACCGAGGGAGTCGAAGTCCCCCAGCAGTGAAAGGAACCCGACAGCGCGAAGCTGGTGGATCCCAAGTAAGACATCATCACCAAAGTTGCACAAATGAGATATTTCCCGATTTGGTGCGATGAGTCAGCCCGCGTTGAGACCCGGCGGTATGACTCATCAGGGCAATTTGCAGCGTCGTCAAGCCTCCTCGACACTCCTGCCTCATCGACGTCTTGTCCCGGGTCGCCGTGCTCGTCTGGTGCCCTCCAAGGTGAGTCTTCTTCTGCCATCCATCCTTGGACTTCCTGCAGCTGAACTAACACGTTCTCCAGGTTCATTGGCACTTCCTCGACGTCCTCGACTCGCCTCAATGCTCTTGACGTGTCCGCTTCGACTCCCGGATCGTCCAGCTCACGCCGAGCTTCCTTAGGTGAGTCATGTGGACTCTTTGGCTCAGGCCGCTCGTCCAGTCGTGCTGACGAGGTCCACAGTTTCCTCGGCCACTTTCCGGCGACCTTGACATTCCTTGATGCTGTCAACACGCCCGCTTCGACTCCCGGATCGCCTGGACCATCTTCAGATGAGTACCCGCACTGGGCTTCCTCCACCTGTCCATCCGACTGTACTGACGCGTTCTCCGTCTTTTTAGGTTGATTCCTGGTGTCTTGATCAACTCCCGACACGTCCGGATCGGTACCACCGGCGCGCTCAACGTCTCGGTTCGCGTACTCAGTCCGCTCTCCCTCAAGCTCGACGTTTGGGGACTTGTCCGGTGGCTTGTCCGGTACATCTCCGGTGTGTCCATGGTTCGTCGACTGACTTGACGCATGTCCGTTGTCGCTCGTGAGCTCAACGTCAATGCTCGCACAACCATTTCACTCCCCCTCGAGCTCGACGCTCGGGGTTCCTTCCTTTCGGATTGCAGGTTCGTCTGGTGGTTTCTGGCGTTCAGGTATGTCGTTCAGATTGTTATCGAGCCGCTTCAGGCTCTGACGTGTGTCCGTCGTGTCTAGCGACCTCAGCCGTGCGCTTTTCTGTGTGCTACCACTAACGGTGCACATTGTGCCATTGCCACCATTTCATTGACCATGCTCAACGTCTCCGGCGCCTCCCAGCACCTTCCCGGCACCTTCGTCGACTTCTCTCTTGCCACTCAACATCTCCATCACAGCTGTTCCATCTGTCAGGTTGGTACAACATTTCGGCTCATCTGGCAGCTACGCCTCGCCCTTCATGTCGCCTGCCCCTTCCTCCGTGCACAATGCTCGGTCGGGTGGCTCTGTGGGCTTGGCTGGACAGCGCTCGTCGCCGCCCGTTGCGTCCCCAGGGTCTCTTGACGGATTCGGCTCCCTGTCGTCGACCGCTCGACCTCCTGTATCGCCGATCTCCCTGGTGGACTATTCGTGCGGACTTTCGGCTGCCCTGCACGTCCTCCAGGGTCGTCGGCCATGTCTCGCGGGCTGTTGGCGACACCCTGCGACCATTTGTCATTGGCATCGTCGATCGCCTCTTGACCGTCTCGCTCTCCCTCGAGCGATGCGGTGACCCTATCCGGTGCGTCTTCGTTTGTATCGCGAGCGTGCTCACCCGCCGGTAGGTCCTCTTCATCGGCCATCTCGACCTCGTCGTGGTCCTCGCAGGTCTCCTCGGGCACAGCGTTTGTGTGGATGACCTCAGCGTCACCACCTACGCTCCTGCTGTCCACGTCGATCCCAGCTCCCTGCCAGTTCGCGTCCTCAGCCATCTCGCCCTTTCCGCCTGCAATCTCGACTCTCTCGACGGTCTCACCAATCTTGTCAACCATTTCGGTTGGTGTCTTGACCCATCTGCTGACGTCACAAGCCTTATCGCTCGCTCGCTGCTCCAGCAGCTCGTCCTGTGGGCCGTACTACCTGTCTGCTGGCACCGATGTGCCCGGCGCTTGTCGCGTTTGGGTTCGTCATGTCAACAGTCTTGTCGTCGACCTGCTGACTTGCTGTTTCAGGTTCCTGGGGCTTGACCGGTGTGTGATGGTCCTCGGCGTCCTCGGCGTCATTGTCTCGGCCTCTCCAATCCTTCTTCCGGCACTCTCTTCGACTCCTCAGCTTGTTCTCGACCATTCCGCATTCACGCGCCTTGTACCTAAACCCTACTGTAAAGTTTTACAATGCTGAACGCGGCACCATGAACTCTAATTCCAATCCATAGCACGTCACTTCAACGTCCAACATATCATCTGGTAAACCATGGCAAAGGAAAAAAAGCCCGCCTCGATACGATCTCTGTCACGCTCGCGTTGACCTTGCATAGTCGGCGTCACTGGAAAGAAATATCGCCTCACGCTCGGTCTCCCCGTCGGAGCTGTCCTCAATTGCACCGACAACAGTGGCGAAATCACTGTTCCTCATCGAACCTTATGGGTTCGGTGCACGCCTTAACAGATTACCGGATGCAGGTGTCGGTGACATGGTGGTGGCCTCGGTGGAAAAGGGAAAGCCCGAGCTGAGAAAGAAGAGGGAGGAATAGACGCAAGGACGAGATGTCTGGTTTACTGACGCTTTGATTCCGCATAGCTATGCCTGTCGTTGTCGTCCGCCAACACAAGTCCTGGCGGCGAAAAGATGGTATTTTCCTCTACTTTGAGGTTCGTGCTGTTTATAAGTTTTCTACCTGCCTCCTGACTTGTGTTATCGCAGGACAACACCGGTGTTATCGTCAACAACAAGGGTGACATGAAGGGCTCTGTGATCATTGGACCTGTAGCAAAAGAATGCATATGTGTTTCAATACTCTTCCGCATCGAACACAATTCCTTAGTGATCTCGCCACGCCGATCTCTGGCCTCGTATCGCAGCAAAAGTTGGCACAGTCGTATGATTATGATCATGATGCTGGTTTCATGGTCACACGTATTGCATTCACACATTACCCTCATCCATGTTTTGTAAAGTTGCCTATGCTATGCGATGATTATGACCACATCCTCGGTATGTCAAACAATCTGGTGAATCTGAAAATTCTCCTATGTCGATGGCTCACATGTCAGTTGAGTTTATTTCCTCGGGACCCTTGAAATCCCATATTTTTGTTGACGCATCGTATACAACTGGATGAGGGCGTTCCTTCTCACCACTCCATTATCCTCACTCGACTCATCGCTCGTTTCAGAATCTGACCCAGAGCTGTCGGTGGTAACTGTTACATCGTCAAAGTGCCGCGAGCCTGAAACTGAGAGTAGATGTGCTTCGAGCGGATGAAATGTAACAGCTCCGATAGCGTCTGAGAGGAATTCAGGAATGATACAGTCAACGCGTCTCATCGACTTACTACCTTGTGCGTCATACACCAATGCAGGTCTATTCTGCCTCACTTTCCCCCCGATCTCACCCTCGTCATATTCATTACTCTCTGTCTCGAGATCATACACGGTAATCTGTCCTAACTACAAGCCAGTATGCATCCAAAGGGAAGCATTCACGAGTTAACACGACGTATCTGATTGCCTAAAGCTAACCATCTCCCGGTGCTTTCGACGTCGAATTGTGTCTTTTAACAAGTTCTTGTCTTCGTTGGGCGTGGCCTCTTTCGAGTAGTAGCATGTGGGTGCCGAGGGGTTCCCCCGAAGATCCCAGCTCCGTAGTCTCTTACTCCGTCTGAAGGTGGCGTACAGGACATGAGGCCGGATTGGGTTAAACATAAGCTAAAAGTAGATACGACATAGTCAGAGGTTGATTGGCCCGAGCCTTATGTATGAAACCAGACTTGGCACCCACCTGGGTCACTCCTCCCATCTCCCATTCTGCCACACCGTCTATCCACAAGACAGGTTCGAATGCCGATTCGTCGTACAAGGCCATGTTGTCGGACACGCGTGAAGCTGGCGTAAGACTTCCAGTGGCATAGTACCGCGGAGAAAAGGAAAACGCGAGGGTAGAGACAATGCCTTGCATTAAAGACAAAGAAGAAACGCGTCAGATGCAGCATTGTCACCACGGACTGATCGGTCACCCTTCAGTCCGTCTTTACTCTTCTTTGAAGGTGTGGTTGGCATTCGCTCGCCTTCGCCTGGTCTCTGCATGTCGAATATCTCGATCGCATCTTCGAACCCACAATATAACCTGCCACACGTATGGGATAAAGGGTCACCTACACAGCCAGGAAAGGATGACGCACTTGTCAGCCGTGAGGTTGAATGCCAAACTATGTGGTGCAACGAATCGCTCGCGGTGGTCGACAATAGTATACGAAGCTCGAGGCTGACACCAGAGAAACCGAACACACGATCAGAACCAGATGTCACGTCGAGTCATCCCCTTTGCACCCTGCCGTCCATCCCGTTCAACAGTTTGACTGGACAATCCCTGACGGAAGCGACAAAACAAAAGCCGGGCAAGTGGTGTCGGGACGCGCCAGGGTACCATGCAAAATTGACAATTGGAGCGGGCTGTCGAAATGATTTTACGTGTACGGGAGACGGTGGAAGATCCATGAGCAGGGTTGAAAATCGCCCCCGGTGTCGGACGGACCTGCGTTTGTTTCGCGTCTGTTCACTCCGTCAGCCCGATCGGTGAAGTAGAGAAGACTGCACGCACAGTGCGAATGTTTGAAACGATCTGTTTTCGCATTGGGCCATCAAGCTAGATCCGTCCGCGCACCTATGTATGATGTGTCAGTGATGTCTTGGGACGTCGCGCGAAAGGATTACCATTTCGCAGTGCGAGCAAAATTGTCTGGCAGGTCAGGATCGTCTTCGAGTGTTGTATTTGACGACAACGAAGGCTTCAAGGTGCTGACAATGTGGTATGGTCATTCAAAGCGGAGACGGCAGATCTTGAGGGGCTGCGGAACGGGTATGACGGTGTGTATTTGTCAGGATTCCTGGCACCGATCGTGGATGCATTGGTGATGGGCAATGCGTGGGTTGTGGTAGGGACGGAAGGGAGCACGTTTAGTCGGTACGTGGAAGATGTGTTGTGGAGGGTATCGCATGGGTGGGATATTGTAGAAAGAGGCTGAGTTTTGTAACATATGGATCGTACCTATAACCTTTCACTAGCACAACTGCATGGTTGAACATTCCCCATCAGCGGCGACATGGCATCCCCCGTCAGAGAAAAAACGTGCACGGAAATGTGTGCATCAAGGGTGCAAGCAGTGGATCGTCTATGCCATCTGGCGCATCGGTCGCGATGAACAAGGGAACGTTGAGGCGAAAGAGGCTCGGCGCTGTGTGAGGATGATTGCGACAGGGATACTTGAGCGAGAAGGCATCAGGAATCGGAGGAATAGGAGGATGTGGGACCCGCAGGCTGGGCATATCAGGGAGTATTTCTGGTGGTCCCTACCTCTTCTGCTATATCGTCCGCCTCGTCTCTTTCCTCGCCATCCCTCCCAGTCCTCGACAGAATGTGCCTCTCAAATTCCAGCGCCGTCTCCGTATCCAGACCAACAAGGTCCCGAACCAACCTCCACCAGATCACCCTCACGTGCACCATCTTGAAACTGACCGTCCCCCGCACGTACGTGAACCCCAATATACACTTTCCCGAGCGCTTCTCCAATCCTCTCCACAAACCAGGTTCATCGCCGCGTTCGCAAGTGCCATGTGCCGCCTCACCCTTCCCCGCAGTCGCTTGTTCTCGACCTTTCGGAGTCGCAGGCGCGACGAGCCAAAGAGCATCCCGAGCTGGACGAGCCGTTGAGGCGCGGCAGCAAGCAAGTCGATGGAGATTGCGTGCAAGTATATGTCGCCCTCCCGCATGGGTGCAGGCGTGTCCACAAACTGATACTCGTATGGCTCCGTGTCGGGGAGGAAGAATGTCTCATTGGGACTAACACCCAATCTTTCTTCTATCCACGCCGCAGTGCCGTTTGACGCGCGCACGAGTATCTGCTGCGCTTCGATGGGTCCTGAATCGACCCGCCACGCCCACGGGACGAGCGTATACGCCATGTAGTCAGAGCATTCGTCCGGCCATGGTACGTGCGCTGGTATATGCGCACAGTGACTTCGTCCTACCCGTTTATCGCTCAGCCAAAGCATCCGGGCGAGTGTGCTCGACCGAACGTATCTCAAGGTTTTAGCGCCGAGACGGGCGGGTGGAACGAGAAGGGTGCGATTGAGGAGATGTGCAAGTGTGAGGGCGTTTTCCAACGCAATACGCTGGTTGTGGAGACCACTGTGGGGGAGATAGGTGAGGTAGGATATACTGGGGTCGGTGTGAAGAGCATCGAGACGCGTGTCGGGTTCGTCGAGTTGGTCTGATGGCAGGTATGGCGTGTACTGTGGTGCGCCTATTGGCGCGTCAGGCTCGCGTGAAGCGGTGCGCTGAAATGCGGGGACTACATGAGACGGCTCTGAGCGATATCAAAGAGTGCGCACGAACGGTGCATACCTCGTCGTGAACAGCCAATACGCACACACAAAGCAGGTGAACGTGGCGCACGTCAGAAAGGCGACGACCAGGGTGAGACAACGCATACGGCGGTAGGGAACGTGGAGGTGCACAGTGCGCGACGGCGTCTCTGAGATGCGCACGCGAGAACTAGGCGGTGGACACATGTGGTGGGCGCCTTTTTCGCTAGACACGGAAGGAGACTGGAACGCATACCTCGACGTTGTGGACATGGTTTGAGTTTGCACTACAAACACTACTTAACCTGGTACATTTCAGTCACCACCGACCGACCCGGCTCACCACTAGTGATGTGCCATTCCCGGGCGTGTGCGTCTGGAGCGTTTGCATCGCCCGCAGGTTCGTCTGGCTCGCTCTAATCCTAATCCAGATAAGCGGCTGGCCTGACTGTATGCGCTCCTGTTCTAACTGTCACCAGCCCGTTCCCGTCAGCTCCTCGACACTTCTTTTGGATCATGGGTTTGTCTGGTGGTTCACCAGTTGTCATGTCGCTGACCATATCCGACGTCTTTAGGACTTTCCAGCACCTGCTCAGCACCTTTGGCAAAATTCCTCTTGCCGTTCAACACTTCCATGACGGTCATCCTTGTCCGTCATTTCTGTTGGGCCCATCCGTCAGGCATGTGGACTCTGTTTGGCTCTCCTGCCTTGCTGAGTCAGCTGTGTTCTCTGGCTAACTCTTCCAGATCGGCTCGTTTTGAGCTGTCGCGCTCGCTATTCGGTTTGTTGGCCATCCGGGCACCCATTGCCATCGACATAAGTGCTATTGCCATTGCCAATCGTCCTCGATGCCTTCTGATACCCGAGTCCTGGGCCTCAAATCCGCCTCCTGGACCTCTGGATCGACTGGACACGTTCACATCGACGCAGCATTGTTCCCCAACGCGTATGATGGTTACCTGGACCCTCTGTGTTGTCTGTGTCGCCTGTCGACTCATTCGGCCAGCCCTAAGCCCTCCTAGGTGAGCATCCTGGTTCCTGGGATTCCAATTGTTTGTGAGCCTGATCTGACAGCATCATCAGCTCGTTCCATGTCCATATTGTCTTCCGGTTATCCAGCTCGTCTAGAGCTCCATCTGGCGAGTCTTTTTTCCTAGCGCTTGCTGTAACTATTCTGATATGTGTTCTCCAGGTTCATCAGCATGTCCTCGACTCGTGTGCTTTGACTCCCAGATCGCCTGGACTGTCTATAAGGAGTATCCACGCTGGGCTTGCTTCGCCTGACTGTTCGGATGTACCTTGCGCTGATGTTCCATTTCAGTTTTCCTCGTTGACGCGGTCCAGTTGTTAGTCTCGTAGGTCGTTCGAGATGGTTATGGGGTGCTGTGGGTGGCCTTGGTACGCCTGTCCCCTTTCGCTTGTGTCGACCGTGCTAACTCGTCTTTCTTCTGCCCTAGCACCTCCAAATCGACTCGTTTCGATCCGTCAAGTTCGGCGCTTGCTTCTTCAACCATCTGGCATCTGTTCCCAACACTCTCAACGTATTCGCCGTCGGTTTCGCGGCTCCAATCGCCTCCGACATCAAATTTTGCCTCCTGGACGTTCTCCCGAACTCCTGGGCTCGTATCTCAGTCCAGCAACTTCGCGTCGCCGTCGCGCCGGTTCCCTGGCCCTTTGGTATGTCCTTGGAACCTGTAAACGCTGTCTGGTGTGTTTCCGTCGCTTGCCGCTCCTTCGGCTCGCTGTGCACCCCTTTTGGTGAATTCTCAAAGTTTTTGCTCTCCGGCCATTCGTGCACCCATTCTAACATGTCACGCAGCTTCCTCTACCTATTCCAGGGTTCCTTGACGCGTCCTGATCCCGCCAGCACGTGCGCTTCGACTTCCGGCTTGTGCAGCTCACTTAGAGCCTCCTCAGGTAAGTACTTCCTGTTCCTTTGTTCCAGCCTTTTCCGTGCCCATTCCGCAGCGTCTTTGACTTGTTTCCAACGCCGTTGACACCTCTTGATACATTCGGGTGTCCACATTACCCCTCAGGCAGGCCGTCCTAGGTGAGTCTTTCCTCTCTAACCTTTTGACCTTTCGTTCTGATGTTTTCTTCAGCTCCTTCCGTTGTTTCTCAGCATCCTCAATACCCCTTGGCACACCCGACGTGCCTGCACCGCTGCTGGAAAGCTCGACGTCCCCACTCAGATACCAACTCTGGCCCTCAGGTGAGTAGCTCGCATCTGAGCGTTTTTCCCTCTCCCGTGCTTGTACTGATGTTATTGGCGAGTTCTTAGGTCGGTTCCTCGGTTCCTTGTCGTGCCTCGATGACCTTGACACATCTGCCAAGTCCTTCATGTCTCCCGGCTCGCCTCGAGCTCGCTCCGCTGGTAAGTTGTCATCTGTGCACTGTACCATCGTACTGACGCTTCTAGCAGCTCCCTCAGCCCATCCGTCACGTTGCAAACACTTCCCGTTGGCCTCGACAGTCCTGGCACATTATCATTAACATGGGTAACATCAGCGTTGTCGCTCATGCACCCAGCCCACTCCCCCTCGAGCTCAACACTCGGGGACTCGTCTGGTACAGCTACCGTACTGGAACTGTAAGTAAACAGTGATTACGTAATTCGGTGGCTGTACGACCGCATTCCGTTTTCTAACTAGTGCTATCCGAATGTGCAACAACACTCCCTCAAACGGAAGCGTGGTCTGCCCTAATAAAAAAATAACAAACCAAATGAATGAAAACCTTTACCTAGCAACAAATGCAAAAGGTTTGTTGCGTGATGCGTCCCGAAAGTCCTGCGCTCGAGCGGTGTCCAAAGAAGGAAATTCGTGGCTCGACTAAGGCCTTGCTACTCCTTCCTCTGCGCGCGATCACCATCGATCGACTCTGGCACTGTCAGCATCGCAAATTGTGACTCGGGGTCGCACCTCTACCGTCTCCAGTCCATACACATCACATCCGGCACATCCGAACGGCCCGATTTAGCCTCGACGCAGCCGTACAATGTGGTAAGTCAGTTTTCTTTCGTTCACCCGACTGACGCTTTTAGGCTTCGATTTGAGTTTGCCATGACGACTCGGTGGGTTCGGTGGCACAATTGGACGCTTGGGTTGATGGCTGAGTGGTGAGGATAGTCCAGGTGCGTGTGCTGTTTCTGTTTCGCGCCGCCAACGCTGACTTGACTGCTTTCCTCCGGCTAATGTCCTCAGATCAAGTCCCTTCGACTCGTCGCGCTCGCCGCTCGCTTCGTCAACCATCTTGTGCCCATTTCCATCAATGTCGACCTGTTTGCCATCGATCTCACGCCTCCAATAGCCTCGGCCATCCCCTCGCTCGACCTTTTCGCCCAAGTGGCCTCTAGGCCTCTAGATTAGTGCGACGCATTTGCATCGATGCAGTGCCGCTTCCCAACACCTCTGGAACGTTCCTGTGGCCTGTATACACGGTATGGAACGTTGGCATCGTCTGCCAGCTCCTCTGGCTCGCTCTGAGCCTCTTCAGGTAAGTGGCGTGCCCCTGCTAGTCTGACCGTGTGCGTGCTCGTTCTAACGTGTTCTGCAGCGTCGTCAGCTCGTTCCCAATGCCCTCAACACATATTGACGTTCTTGACGCATTCGCGTCGCAGCTCAGGCGTCGCAGCTTGCAACTCGGCTGCTGCTAACTCTCCCCCTCGAGCTCGACGCTCGTGGGTCCGTTCGATTCGTCTACGGGGTTATTGGGTTGTTCGGCTGGTGGAGATAGGACTGGGGAATACAGGTATGTTTTCTTCAACTGGCTGTTCTAACCATTTGTGCTCGGGTTCCAACGCATCGCCCAGGTTCCTCGGCCAAGTACCAGCATCGGCGTCACCTCCCGGAGCTCCTGACTCTCCTGCCTCGCCCCCAGTACCTAGAGTGTTGCCACTTGCACACACTCTCTGCTTCCCCTCGAGCACAACAGTTGAGGATCCGTCCTGTACACGCACAGCGTTATCAGGTTGCCTCCATGGCCTGCTCCCAGCGTCCTTGCCATGCTCTGACGTGTCCGGCATCACAGTTGTGGTGCTGGTAGCTCGAACATAGCAGCTCGCAGGTCCATTCCACTTCCCCTTGAGCGCGACGCTCGAGGCTTCGTTTCGTCGCTTCACAGCCACGTCATTGGCCTTGCCGCTTGGGTTGTCAGCGCAATGCTGTAACCCTTCACTGTAAGCATTGTCGATTGCATACCATCCATGTCGCTCTCCCCCAAGCGACATGCTGACACTATCCGGTGCGTCTCCATTTATATTGCGAGCGTGCTCACTCGCTTCCAGTCGATTATCTTCATCGGTATCCATGACCTTGTCTTGGTCCCTGCAGGTCTCCTCGGGCATAGTGCATGTGTGAGCAACATCAACGTCATCATCCTCGCCTTGGCTTTCCATAGCAGCAGGACTGTCGCTGGCAGCTGCCTTGTCTGTGACCTCAGTGCCTAGACTGTATGCTCCAGCTATGCACCCACTCGCCTCAGCCTTCTCGCCCTCTTTACCTGGCGTCATGACCTTCTTGACAACTTTGCCTGCCTCACTACAGTCCTGCACCTTGTGGCTAACATTGCCATACCTCCGACAAGTGCTACCAAACTGTTTTGGCATGTGCGCAGCCATGCACACAGACTTGTTGGATACCGTAAGTCTTCTTGTAGTCGTAGATTTGGTATTTCGTCCGCTGAATCGTTCTGTGAGGTAAATTCAGAACTATGTGCTGTTCTGAGTTGAGAATCCACATTCGTGACTGTGCTGCTGAGGTATTCGTGTGGTCCGTGATCTTCGAGAGCTTGTTCAACTTTCTCGTGCCAAACCAACCAGTTCCCACCATCCGACCTGAGTTCCAAGACATCGTCTTCATCAAGCCAGGCCATTTTGGGAACCTCCTAGGTCGGCGAGTGAGTTACTGAGCACTGTCGGGGTTCATAACCGGTTGTGACAGAATAGAGAGTGTCTTGAAGACTACACAGTACTACAGTTTGGACATGTGGGCAGAAGTTGCAAGGAGAGGATGTTTGAAACCCTGGATCATGGAGTTGCACTCTGACATGCTGATAGATTTATTGATGAATTATGTGACCACCTTATTACAAGGCTACTCTGATTCTACTTGCTGCATCTATCTACATAGTTTCCTGCCCAGTTTTCTGTCTGATGTTTATTGATTGTACTGTTTGTACAATTAACTGTGATGTTACACACTGGTGAAAATGCAGTTAGTTACATATACAGTACAATATACTCATTCTTTAAATGCAGCATGGTCAGTAGAGTAAACATGGTCATTTCTTAAACATGGTCACTTTCTATTGCAATTGTGGGAAAGTGTGGTGTGATAAGTCAGAACATGGCTGATGTAACACCATAATATGGATCTGTGGGAATGCCAGCTGCCATGTTCAAGGCTTTGGCGACTCATGTATGGTTTGATGGCTTTTCAAGATCAGCTTTTGGAAAATCTAAGGGTCATAGCTTGTGGCATTGTTGTGGAGACTGGTGTTACATCCAAGCAAGGGCACAACAAGTATCTTGTCTGATAGGCTACAGCATTGAGTGACTGACAGGGTTACTTATTATATCTGAGTCAACAAACTTGCTACCAAATGGGGTATATGTTGCCAAGCTAGTGGACAGCATGACATGGAACACCAATATGTGACTCTTACTTACAAGGTCTCTGTATTGCTGTGATCAGCTGATATCATCAGCTTCCATTAGAATTCATCAAGGAGTCTGCATATAAGCTGGTTGTCCAGATTTCCCTTCCTTCCCTCATGTCTGAGTCCCACGCACTCCCAACACCTCCTCTTTTCACCTGTGTTATTTCACCACATGCTCTTCCTGATGAGTTCACCCACTATTACCATAGTATTGAAACAACTCCTATTGCCCCGCAGTAGTGAGGTGTTGTAATGGTCCTTTGACCCTTGGATAAAGATGATGATCCCTTTGGATCCTTATGAGCAATGATAGGAGGAAATCTCCAAGACTTCAAAGCTGGGGACTCCAGCCTCGAAGCCTGGGGGTTTATATACTATTCTACTGTTTGTACATGTTTGTGTAAATACCATAAAGAGACATCATACCATGATAAGAAGAAAATACATGATTGGTAGATAAAAAGGCATGAGTCATAAAGAAGCGTGTCCATGAGAGAAAGAAGTAAGGAAGCATGCCTCGTGTGATGGGCATGTTGGGCATGAGGTGTGACGTCATCATGACATCATAGATAAGAGATAAGGGTCTAGCCCTTGGACATGTGACAAGTCACGTGACTTGTGGTCTAGACTGCTGATGTAAGCAGTCACATGATAAGTTATGTTGGAAACCGTCTAAGTCCCAGTGGCCTTGTGCCAATAGGGGGTTTCCTTATATAGGAGGTCAGGAGTTCGACTCCTGCCATGTGTTATGAATGCTCTTTTCCCCTATTTAAAACTCACGCATGGCAGGAGTCGAACTCCTGACCTCCTATATAAGGAAAATCCCTGTCGACACAAGGCCATCGGGACTTAGACGTTTTCCACCATAATCTATCACGTGACTGCTTACATCAGCAGTCTAGACCACAAGTCACATGACTTGTCACATGTTCAAGGGCTAGACCCTTATCTCTTATCTATGATGTCACGATGACATCACACCTCATGTCCAACATGCCCATCACGCGAGGCATGCTTCTTCACTTCTTTCTCTCACGGACATGCTTCTTTATGACTCATGCTTTCTTATCAACCAATCATGTATTTTTGTCTTATCATGGTACGATGCCCCATTATGGTATTTACACAAACATGTACATACAATAGAGTAGTATATATAAAGATCCAGGCTTCGAGGCTGGAGTCCCCAGCTTTGAAGTCTTGGAGATTTCCTCACAAGCTTATTGCTCGACGGGTCAAAGTGACCACTAGCTTCATCGTTAACTCCTCTTTATTCTTGAGTCGTTTCACCATGAACGAGTTTTAAATAGTGAAAAGAGCGTTCATAACAAGTATTGCCATTACCATCAATTGGAAAATGAAGATGTTGAATGCTTTAAGATCAAGAATGTGAAGAATCCACTTCTTCTACAATGATGATATTACAATTACTCTGTGACTGAGCTGACCAAGGATACTGCTAAAATCACAGCCAAGGCAAGCCAGGCTGCCACTGTTGACTGTTCTGGCAAGCTAGACTCACTAGCTAGCAGAGTCAAGGAGTTGTTGAACTGTTCTAATTCCCCATGCTGGATGGGCTTGGACTGAGATCATTGTGAGTGTTCCTTCCATGAGTACTGGCCATGCCATACTAACTGTGTTGATCTCATGTTTGAGGAGCCAGCCAGTCCTGATATTAAAGTGATGGACAAAGGGACATGTGTGGACTAGCTTGTTGATGTAACACAACTCTGACAAAGATATCCTTGCAAAATATAAAGTAGAGCAGCAGGTTAAACTGTGATGGTTGGCACTCTACTTGGCAAAGTCTCAAATTAATGCTTCTTTTTTTGGCCCTCTGAAGGATGAGCTCATCCCTGGCAACCTCAATGCCCACCACAGTAACCGCCCTAGTTGCCAACATCATCTGGTTGACCTGATGTTCCTTCCATTGGAGGCATGTGCTCCAAGCTTTGTCTTGCATGTTTTGAGGTGCTCAGCCCTGAAGCATCTTTGCCAGGCATGTAGCACTCACTATGAGACCTCTTTGACCTTTGACTGCACATGGTGATGATGGATGACTTGCTGGTACTCTTGGCCAGTGTTCCTAAAGGATTCAATAGTGGGGCCTCAAGTATACTTTGCACATCAATCAATTTCTTGTATTCTTGACAAGTCTTCTGAATTTCAGTGTTGGTCAGCATGTCTTCTTCAGGGAGAATGCCTTCACACATGTGATACAAAATATCAAGAGATGTTTCAGCTGTGATAGGAATTCATTTGGGGAGATAAAGGCTTGGAGATTCATGTTCTGGTTCTCTAAAGTATGTAGCCAGTTTTTTCATGCCAAGCATGGAGGCCTCACTGCTATGACCTGCAGTCCAGTATGGCAACATGTAAAAGATGAAGGTGTGAGGAATAATGTACTTCTATTCAAAGACATTGTCTGGACTGCAAGAGTGTGGACATGGAATTGCCTAAATTGGTATGCTAGTGATACCAGGAGCAGGTTGAACTGGTCTTCTAATATTATCAGAAACTGGATAATCATCAGTATTCATGTCTTGTCATAGGCAGCACTTGTTGAAGGGCCCATCCAAATTGATGCTGGTAAGAAACATGACCCAGAATAAAGATTCTAGGTCATAATGGATTTCATGGTTTACATGATTTTTTTGATTTAGAAGCTCGCCAGCAGTAAATGGAAAGATACCCTGTATAGTGGATGGTGTTTCAGGCAAGTCTATGGCAATCAAGGGTAGCACATACTGTTTTCTGTCCTGAGACATATGTAGCTTTGGTGGGTCACTGGATCTCAATCCTCCACATAACCCCAATTGCATAACATCACAGCCCACTTGATATAGCTGTTTGCATCCCCAGTAGGCCAATCAGGTATCACATTCTTCTCAGTAAGATCTTCCACAATTAGCATGACATTTGTATCACTGTCTCGCAATGGAGAACATTCTTGCAGATTCCATTGACCAAACCTAGACAAGTTTAGTTCATTTGGAAACTCATAGAGTGCAGAGACTTGCCTACTGTGGCACCCATCATAGTGTTGATGAACTCTCACCAGCATGAAAACCATGTAATGGGAGTGCCAATTGTTATGAAGGCAATGCAAATGTGTTTGCGATGTTCTATGGAGAGCTCACTGGCAGGACCAAATTGACTCAATATGTTTTTAGTTGTGTCTGCCATATTCACCAGGCAGCCCATCACATCTGGAATCATGCAGATTGGCTCTTTGTAAATAAAAACAACAGAAATGCCTAGCAGACTCATGGCATCATTCCACATAGTAGGACTGAGTTGCTGACAATCATGGAAAATGTTATAGGTGTTATGTGATTCAAATTTTGTGAGAAAGGAGCCTGTAAGTAAATTTGGTCCATATTCTCAAAGAAGCTTGTAAATATCAATATTGGTGGACATCTCTACCTCCATTCAGTAGTTCTCAATGATAACTGGCATGGCCTTGCTCCCAGCTGAAGCTGAATTGATTCAGCAAAGCCAGACTTTTGAGAACCTGGTGTATGTTGACATTGAGGCACATATGATGGTGTTATCAATTTCAAGGTAGCAACCCAACATTTTCACTGTGTTGCACATTCTTTCCAGAACAAAGCAGGGGTCTGTGCCATTCCAAGCAGAAGAACAAGACAACAAGCCAAGAATGATGCAGATGAACTCATGAGAATACTTGTTGATATCAAGTGATTTAGAGATGACAATACTGCCATGGGCATGGAGGATAGGGGTCAAGACAGGCCCACAAAGGGCCATTCTAATAAAGAATCTGCAATGTAACTGCATAGCATTGGCATGGCTTGCTATGTTGGCAATCTGGGCCAAAGCTTCCTGTAAAAGATTCTCTTTATTGACACACTTGACTTTGCATAATGTTTGAATGGCACAAAAATTGCATCAATCCATATGCTTTTGCTTCTGAGGGACCAGAATCATGTCTGGTTTCCTTAGCAATTCCGCAAGCACAGTCACATAAGAGCACCAAGCATAGCCTTATGGAACCCCAGAACCACCATTAAGTATCACATAGCAGACAATCTGCAATCCTGACTCAGTTAACAAATAGAATTTTGGAGCAGTTACTCACTATGTTAAAAAGACGAGCAATATCCTTCTCCTTGCCATCTGTAATACATTTTTGATTGTTCTTTGAATAGACTAGCTCATTGACTTGGCTTTGATATATAGCCTCAAGAGCCTCCTCTTGTGTTTGGGTAGAGGAAATATAATTATGATGGAGAGAAGCAACAGCAAAGAATAGTGTTGAATTGACATTTCTGGTCATGATTTTGATATCATCCAGGCAAGACTGGATAAAAGAGTCAATTAAACATCAAGGAAAGTGGTATTCAAGAGGGTAACTGGACATGTACAATGAACTGAGCTATAAGGAGGATTAGAACAACAATTAAATTGAATTAAGTCGGGTGGGTTAGGTAGACTTGCATGCAGGGCTGTGAAGTAACTAGTGAGCTCTGTTAACCTATTTGATTTATTTGACTCCAATATTTTTCCAAGACTTTCCCACAGTGCAGAGTGATGGTGGCAGCAGGCTTCATCTACTGACAAGTATGAGTAAAGGGAATGGAAATGGAAATGGAAAGGGCCCTTATTGCTGTACCACCACATCATGTCCATACCATGTTTCATCAATTTTGTTGATTGGTCCAGCTCCAAATATAGTGGAATGCTGCTGTCATGTGCTCACACACTGGGGAAAAGAAAGAAGGGAGGCCATTGGGTGCTGATTCTTCAACAAGCCTAAAATAATTTAGCCCATCAAACAGCAGAGTAAAAAAAACTTTTCAGACATGCATCAGCCAATTGTCCATGGAAAAATCTAGGTAGCCTTTTAAACCTAGCAGGACATGGGTGAGAGTGGACTAAGCATTTGCTAGACCAAGCTAGATCTAGAATGTGCTAACTAGGACTAGCAAGCATGGCTTGCATTCACACTAGACCTAGTATGAACATGACCCATCCATCTCAGGTCTTGCATTATATGCACACTTAAAACATGCTTGTACACTAGCATATCAAGTGTACAATTGTTACACTACTTGTTACAAGTGTCCACAGTTCCGAAGGTTCCGGAACTGATTCCCGCGGTTCCGATGTTCCCGGAATACCTTCCCGCGGTTCCGAAGATTCCGGAATTCCGGAACCATCGGAACTCCTCAACACTTTACCGGAATGGACACTGGAGGATGGACTACCCCCAGAATGCTACTGGACTCTATTTCCCAAAGACTATGCTCCCTATGGACATATGAAGATTCCTATTCTTGGCTCACCCTGTTCATCTCTTCTCCCCCTTTTGTAACTCTTGCCATGTGCTGCTAGAACTGTTTTTGTCACGGACCTCCGCTCCTCCTTTTGCCTCTCCTTTCGGCGACTGTGTCATCCCATTCTTATCACTGACTCCACGAGGCCGTTGTAGCATACCATGTGTCCCGATCATCATTCTTCCGTTCCGAGATGGTTCCGGACTGTATAAGTAGCCCAAAGTTATCATGTACATTCTCCAGCTAGATCTGCGCAATTTTACGCAGTGTTTAGTCTCATCCTGCCTGAGTCTCGAGCCTCAGCAGAGAACCCCCAGGACTTCTATAGGACGTTGTGTCGCCTCTGAGGACACACTGGGACTAGATGTTGCGCAAGCGTAACACTACTAAATAGGGGACACCTCCATTCCTGCTGTCATGACAGCATCATCATTGTCCTGCCACTGCTGGTGTTGGTGATGGGCCATCCCTGGTGTTGGTAGGGCACTGCCACCATCACATAGTCATCATCATCATCATTCTCCCATTGCTGACATTGACGATGTTGCACTGTTGTTGTTCCCTTTTCATTGGTGGGGTCAATTTATCACCGGCATGCTATCATTGTTGGTGTTGTCTTGCCCTTGCTGGTGTTGATGGGGTGCAGCCATTGCCACTTTCTTGTTGTCATCATCATTCTGCCATTGCCAGTTTGGCAATGTGGTGCTATCTGGCTATTGCCAGTATTGATGGGATGCTGCTGTCACACCATTGTGCCATAGTCATTCTGCTATGGTTGGTGTTAGTAGCAATGTGGCACCATCATTGGTGTTGATGGGCGACTGGTGTTGTCTTTCCATCACTAGTGTTGATAGGGCACTGCTGCTGATGCCATTGCATTGTCCTCATTGTTCTGCCATAGCTGGTGATGGTGATATGGCAGCATTGTCGTCTTGTCCTTATTCATGTTGATGAGATGTCGGTGTCATCTGCCATTGCTGCTATTGATAAGGCACTGTGGTCATATCATCACTGTCTCATTGTCAGTGGTGTTGCCATTGCTGCGATGTTGATGCAGTTGCATCACTGGCAGCACTGTCTTGCCATCACTGGTGTTGATATGGCACTACCATTCCCACTATTGCATTGTCATTATCCTGCCATTACTGGTGTAAGCAATGTGGTGTCATTGTCATTGGTACTGATGAGGTGACAGTGCTGCTATTGTGTTATTGGCAGCATTATCTTGTCATCACCAGTGTCAATGGGGCACTGCTGTCACAGCTATCATTGTCATCATCCTGCCATCACTGGTGTTGGTGTGGTTATGCCATTGTTTTTGATGTTAACAACATGATGGAATTACAGTCACTGGTTTTGGTAACATAGTACTGTTGATGTGATAGCGCTGCTAGTATTGTGTTGGTGGTAGGACTGCCATTGCTGGTGTTGATGCTGTAGTGCTGTCATTGTCAATGTTGATGTGATAGTACTGCCATTGTTGTTCTGCCATCAATGGTATTGTATTTGTATCATGACACTGTGGTTAGTGTTGAAAAAATGAATACAAGTCACTGAGAATAAGAATGGATAGCAACAAAATGGGTAAATATATGAGCAACATACAAGCTTCTCCATCTACCCTTTGACCACTGAGGCTTCACTCTCATTGCAATGACTTGATGAAACCAAGTTAATTGAGTATGCATCCTGATCCCTGCAGAAGCATGAAGGGATGGAGTAGAATGAATCAAGATGTACCAATATCAGACATTGATGGAGATGATGGGGCCAGTGGGTCTTGGTTGTAAGAGTATTGTTGGTTTCAGCAAGTGGTGGTAATGAGATAAAGCAGTGAAGGACTTAAAAATTTCTAGTATAAAATAAAAAAATGTGATATAATATCTACTGATTGTTATGATTTATTATGCCCCTCTTTTTTTTCTGTTACAAGTGTCCACAGTTCCGAAGGTTCCGGAACTGACTCCCACGGTTCCGACACTTCCGAAGTACCTTCCCGCGGTTCCGAAGGTTCCGGAATTCTGGAACCATCGGAACTCCTCAATACTTTACCGGAATGGACACCGGAAGAGGGACTACCCCCGGAATGCTACTGGACTCTATTTCCCGAAGACTACGCTCTGTATGGACATATGGAGATTCCTATTCTTGACTTGCCCTGTTCGTCGTTTCTCCCCCTTTTGTAACTCTTGCCATGTGTCTTCAGAACTGTTTTTGTCACGGACCTCTGCTCCTCCTTTCGCCCCTCCTTTCGGCGACTGTGTCATCCCACTTCCATCCCTGACTCCATGAGGCCGTTGTAGCATACCATGTGTTCCGACCATCTTTCTTCCGTTCCGAGATGGTTCCGGACTGTATAAGTAGCCCATAGTTGTCATGTACATTCCCCAGCTAGATCTGCGCAATTATACGCAGTGTTTCATCTCCTTCCTGCCTGAGTCTGGAGTCTCAGCAGAGAACCCCTTTGGAATTCTATAGGACGTTGTGTCGCCTTTGAGGACACACTGAGACTAGACGTTGCGCAAGCGTAACATTTTCCTTGCCTTATCATTGTACACCAAAGGACCATGACCCTTACTATTCAAGCCCCACTTGAGTTTTTCTTTTTCCCTTCATCATTTTTTTACTGCTTAATTATTTAGTGTGACTGCAGTTATATTACCAACATTTGTCTAATGCCATGGCATTGTAGGACTAACGATGGATTGAGGGTTCGAAGGGAGCATCCACTCAACAGTAGGACAAGGACTGGGGGACCCAAGAGCAACTCCAAAATACTAGATAAATTGCAGGAGGTCTAAGATAGCGAATACACCTGAGTATCGAAGGTTTATATATGTGAGCCAAATGGTTAAGGGTAGGTCAATGGAAGAAGGTAAGTCAGCAATAGAAAGCGATGGAATCGCAAAGAAGCTGAGTCACTATAGAGCAAATGCAATGGCATCGGATAAATGTTGGTAAGACAGCTGCAGATGAGTCATGCTAAATAAGTAAGCAGTATTGCAAAGATGATGGTAAAAGAAAGGACCCAAGCGGGGCTTGAACAGCAAGGGTCAAGGTCCATTGGTATACATGGTAAGTGAAGTGAGGAAAAAGAAAGAGGGGCCCTAGTGAATCATAACAGTATGACAGAGACCTGGTGTGTTTTAGTGTGTATTAGCGAACATTTCAGTTCAACTTGATGGCCTTACTTTTTCAGCGCTGAATGCATTTATAACACCATTGCCATGCTGACAGCATCTCACAAGTATGAGTTCTTGAAGTTGGGTATACCCATTTCCCAGTGTGAAATGCGGATCATAAATCCTGAAGATGGTATTACTCCTCGCTCTGATGATCAGAGTGGAGAACTTCAAGTCCACAGTCCAATGATCTTTGTTTGATACTACAACAACCCCGAGGTGACCGCTTCCAGCTTTGTCGAAGGTGGCTGGTACCACACAGGCAACGTCGGCATCACTGAAAGCAGCAAGATGAGACTAAGTGGGTGTATCAAGAACAGTCATCGTGCACAGTATCTCATACAGTATACATGAACTCAAGACCCATCTTTAGATGGTCAAGGGTGTCACCCACTCCTTCCTTACTGCCTCTTCCTACTGTGCACCTGGACAGAAGTCTGAAGGTTTTGTCGTCCTTTACTTGCCTATGTTTGACTTCAATGCTAAGGATGCTCCCGCCAAGTTGTTTGCTACCCACCACACTCTTTGCGACATCTCTGTGAAGATGATCACTCTCCTACCTCAGCTCATCATCCCTATCCCTGTCTCTCAGATGGAAAAGATAAAGCTCGAAAAGCTCCCACACGCTTGTCTTCTCACCCAGTTCAAGAAAGGTGATCTTGCCAAGCACATCGCCTGTGTGGATGAACTGTTGAGCATCACTCGTGGCGCTAGCTTTGTTGCTCCCTCCACTGGGACTGAGAAGAGGTTGGCAGGCATCTATGCTGACATCTTTAACCTCAGCATCAGCAACATCCTGCCTCACATTGCTGACCAGATGCACAAGATTGACTAGACAGGCAATATGCTCAACCTGTCCTACTTCCTTGGGCTCGTGACCAAGCAGGACATCAGCGATCTCATGCCTGCACTCAGGCCATTGATGCGCAAAGAGCAGCTGGATGTAGTTTGGAAGCTGTTGCCATCCAAGCAGTTGGTGGAATTGCAACTCATGCCCGAGAAGCTTGACCACTGGGTGGACATTGCAGGGTTGTTGATCAAATGTGGAAAGTTGTATGACCCTAGCAGCTCTGCTGTGAGTTATTGTCATCCCTCTCTT
>JBBPMJ010000509.1:0-24166 GCA_038090255.1 Austroboletus niveus | reverse complement strand
TGTCTGAGGACATAGACTCCCCCCTATTTTTCGAAACACCCTCCTGGTATCGGTCCTTGAATGCCCAGCCCTCTACCACTACCTCGTCTCACACCCTCTCTATGATGAAGCACCCATCTTCCCCCCCCTTATCACAGCCTTTCAATGACTCTCACTCTCTGTCAGACTCAATCACGAAAGAGCTCAAAGAAATCCAACACCAGCAGAATCTCTCGATTACGCAATCGAACACTCTCTGGCTGAGGGACAAATCCAAATCTGCCAAACCCTCGCAGACCTTGGCATCTTCAGAATCATCAATACCTTCTCCAGAGTTGCTCTGGCTCCCTACCTCTGACCACTCCTTTGATCCCTCACTGAAGAGCAAGGGGAAAACTACCTCTTGGACTTCGCCCATGACCACCTTGCCATATTGCCCTCTTTCACCCCCATTGTCGAGAAACTTAACGGGACCAGCCATGCCCAGAACTCTCCCATCATGGGAAGCACTGGACCATTGCTTGGAGGAATCGCCATGGCCAAGAGGAGAATTAAAGACATAGCCCTACAAATGGCAGAGGGATTGGCCGCGACCTCCCTCCCCCAAACTCCCCAAGTTCTATCTGTTCAAAATGGCCCAAAGAAGTCTGTATCATCGGTTGAAAGAAGTGAGGGACAGAGCACGAGTTCAGTCAGAGGAAAAGAAAAAGGAAAACAGAAAGAAGCACCATCCCCTGACCCCATTCCCATTTCCCCAAGAACTACCCTGGGACCAACTCGCGGGACTCGAAAGTCCAACAAACTCGCATGCTTCCAATGTGGAAGTATCAAGCATCTGCGACCTGACTGCCCCATCTACACTTGTCCCTTCTGCCAGTGCAAAGCCCCTCAAAGAGAATGCCCCTCCAACTGATACTCCTCCTGTAACGGAATGGGACACTCATCTGCTGAATGCTTCGACCCAGAAGACTTCAATGATGACAATGTCATCTTCAACGATGGAGATTCTGCGGGAGGAGACTTTAGAAGTTGAAGAGGGTCTTCAACGGATAGAAGAGGGTAATGTTACGAGTAAGCACGATTCCAAGGAACTTGAGGATCCAAGACCATCTGAACCCCCCACTTCTTTCCCTCTGGAGTGGAAACCCGAGGATGGACTACCCCTGGAATGTTACTGGACCCTATTCCCCAAAGACTATGCTCCATATGGTTATATGGAGATTCCTGTTCTGGACTTACCCTGTTCTTCTCTTCTTCCGCTTTCATAGCTCTTACCGTATGTCTCTAACTCTGCTTTCGTCATGGACCTCTGCTCCTCCTGCCATCCTCCTCTTGATGGCAGTGTCATCCCATTCCTACCATTGATCCACAAGGCTGTTGTAACGTACCATGTGTCCTGTCCCATCACCCTTCCGTTCTAAGATGGTTCCGGACTGTATAAATAGCTAGCAGTTGTCTTGTATATTCCTTGGCTAGATCTGCGCAATTATACGCAGTGTTTAGTCTCATCCTGCCTGAGTCTCAAGTCTCAGCAGAGAACCCTTCGAATCTACAGGACTTTGTATCGCCTTTGAGGACACACTGGGACTAGACGTTGCGCAAGCATAACACAACAATCCCATTCCTCTGACAGTCGTTCAGCTATACTGTTGCCCTGGGAACTTCTCAATTACATCCTCGCTGAAGGGTTCAACCTCGTTGATGCTTCTCACGAGCAACTGCCTCTTGAAGTTGCTGTCGGTTGACAGCACGATGCGATGGTCAATCTACTCTTATCCTGTGGGAGTATTGTGCCCAGTCAGCTCTTTGCCCTCACCATGAACAATAACTTTCCCATTTGTATTTCCAAGAGTCTGCTACAGACTGCCAAATCTGTGGAATGGGCTGTAGAACCTGGGAATAGGTTGCTTTCACCCATAGGGTTGCTTGAGCGATGACCTCCTCTGGTATACGAAAAGGACATCATCATTATGATACATAGACTCTTGCAGGTTGGCTTGGATCCTGTAGCCTGCAACTCAGCTCGGAAAAATGGCGCTTCATCTTGCGATCTCAGGGGGGTACCTGGCTGTTGCAGTGTATCTCATATTCATAGGTATGATATCTGAACTACACTAAATTTACTGGATATGATACTGATGTCCGGTCATGTAAATTTTAATGCAGAAGCAGACAAGGGTGAAAATCCTGCCATAAACCTAGCCATAGAAACACTTGACCAATACAAGTGTTTCAAGACTGTCAAAATCCTTCTAGGTGCTGGCTGTAAACTGTACAACAAGGGCAGCAAGACCCCCAGTCAACTTGCATTGGAAAAAGGTTACTTCTCTGTCGCAGAATTTCTGATGTCACAACAATCGCCACCTCTCTGAGATTTTGCTGGCCGTCGTGGAGAGTGGATCTCCAATAGCATCAAAAATCAAGACTACCAATTCGCTCATTAATGGTGGAGCAGACATATATGGTGTTACAGTGCATGGGGACAGTCTGTTACACTGAGCAGTGATGTCTCTGGACAACTGTGAAAGTTTGGAGATGGTAAAGTTCCTTATTATCACTGGATGTGATCCCTTCCAGTGCAACAAGGCCAGAAAATTGTCTCTGCACATCACTTTGGATCACAAGCTTCCACTCATTATGGAGTATCTACTCTCAACTGGGAGACCCCTATCTCAGGATGTTCTATTTGCTATAGTTTGTAGCAGATTCCTGTAAGACTGGAAAGCTCAAAAGGTCATTCCTCTTCTTAATCAATGGGCTGACATACCTCAAATTTCTGGTCAAGACTACTTGGTTGAGGTTCTGGCCTGGGTTAAGAGAGGTTCAGATGTGATCGATGTCCCTGTACATGCTGGCTATGGGAGGACACTTCTGGAGCTGACATTTCTCCTCCCAAACTAATTAATCCAAATTTAGAGATGTCTTCCTCCTGGCACTTTGTCTGCCATGCTGCAGTGCTCGCTTCCAATGGATTGAAGAGCATCAGTGATCTGTTCTCTCACTGATCATGGGATAGACATGTCAGAGATATCAACTAATGATAGCACTCTCTTGCACATTGTGTTGAGTTCTCTGGATGATATCCCAGGTTTAGAAGCAGCCAAGCATCTCACTGGTGCTGGCTGTGATTCTTTCATACACAATATGGATGGCAGTACATCTTTGCAGATTGCTTTGGACCGCAGACTTTCTCTTGTCACAGATTATTTACTCTCGACTTGGAGACCTCTATCCCCAGGCACTTTGTTCACCATAGTGCGCAATGCATTCCCAGAGGAATGGAGAGCATGGACGATCTGTTCTCTTGTTGATTGAGAGGAAGACATATCCAAGCTTTTAGCTGATGAAAGCACCCTATTGCACGTCACTCTTGTCAAACTCCAAGGCTTAGACTCCATGGCCAAGCACCTTGTTAATACTGGCTGTGGACCCTTTCATCAGCAAAAGTGGCAAATTCTAGCAAGAGCTAGCGGAGCCTTGGAGGAACCCAGCGATTCTGGCAAGGTCTAGGTAGACCTTGCAAGCCTGTACTAGATCTAGTAGGATCTCACGAGAACTGAATGTGCATCCTGCTAGGTCTTGCAAGGCCAAACAAGAAAGTCACAAGCCGTCTCAAGTCTAGCGAGCTCGTACTAGATCTAGTTGTCATATCCCAAATTCTCGCTAAGTCCCCTCCACTCCTCCGTGTGCATTACTTCTGCTATTCTGCTCCATATGTCCTCCGCTACTCCATGTCCGCTTTACTTCTTGCACTCATGTATGTTATGTTACGTTTCCCTTTGTTCTCTTCATAGTTAGTCTCCATTCCATCACTGCAGTGCTCAGGGAAAGGCACACAGCTCTGGCTGTGCGACTGACTGGCACAGCAGCAGTACTCTGTTTCCTCCGTCACTCTGACCCTGACTTTACTACATTCGGACTTTGACCTCCATATATAAACCTGCTGTAATATGTCTTAGCCCCTTAGTTCGAATATCAACTTAGTTCCATCCTCTGCTCTCTTCTCCGTCATTGAGCTTGTCAACGAGTTCTCTCGCTTGAGTCTTGACGACTCTCCTCTGACCTCTGGTCACTCCGTACCTCTGCTCCGCTCCCCTCGTAAATTAGGGACAATGGAACTGGACAAGGGCACACCACATAAGGTGAAGCCAAAGTCCCTACCCCACCCAGTCTCCAACGGACCCGCACTTAACACTAGTAGAGTATCATTAAAAATAAAAACATGTTCTGCTAGCTCTTGCAAGACCTAGCAAGAAAGCAACAAACCGTCATGGGTCTTGCAAGCTCGTACTAGATCTAGTAAAGTATTATAAAAAATGAAAACATGTCCTGCTAAGTCTTGCAAGATCTAGCAAGAAAGTCGTGAGCCCTCTCGAGTCTAGCAAGCTGTAGCAAGACAGGTTACTGTACTGCGCTGCAAGTACTACAACTTCAATTACACATAACAACAAAATGATAGTATAGAGTACCAAGCTGTATGTGCCAAGAAATAGAAATTCAGAACGTAGCGTCCTCAACCTCATTGTTAGGAGCTTCCCCATTCTCTGGACCCAGTGTGTCTTTGTTGGCAGAGATTTCCACATCACCTTCCTCACCATCCAGCACCTGATCTAATCCATCATACCCATATTCTTCCATTTCATCAATGAGTTCTTTGTCAACTAATTGTTTGTCATCTCCGATACCAGCGTCTTTGGTTTCTGACTTTTCTTCATCACTCTCTTCCATGTCTTCAGCACTGCTGGGGTCTTCCATAGGTATGTCATCTTCACCAGTTCCATCCGTCTCTTCCTCAAACAGGGTGCAATCATGCTCGAAGGTGAAGTCTTGCTTGTCGAGGCTATCGCGGTTGCTGAGAAGGCAGTAAGTTGCCTCCCGTGTTGATTTGTGACCAACTCCCCCACCCTAATACCTCATAAACATGTCGCAGTCAACAAACCTAGGATAACATTAGTTAGAGAATCATTAAAGAACACAAATACTTACATATTAATGTAGTACCAATCCCAGTCTTTGTTGTTGTCAGACTTGTGGTGTGCAATTGATGGCAGTAATAAGTTAGTTGTATGCCTGAAACGAAATGCTGGAATGATGTGTGTGCCGCGAATGACTTGCTGAGGGTTGATGAATCTGAATGCTTCGGGATCATCTTGTGGATAGAAACCAACACATGGAAGGTGATGAATAGCCCAGCCACTCTTCATGTTTGTATCATGTGCAAACCATCGCACCCAGAGGAAATCAATGCACTCGGGCACATGCCTCTCGAGTTCAGGACCATGGTACTGAATGTCAACATGAAAAATGCCGATAATTTGTGTGTACCAGTAGGGGTGGGCATTGTCGGCACCTTTGTGTGAGAGGACCATGATGTCCGAATGCATCCGGGGGTTCAGGGAGTCCTGCACTCGTCGAATGTCATACATAGTATAGTTGACACATAAGACTTTGTGCCGGTAGATGCGATTATTGATCAAAAGGAGGGAGTTGCATTGAGCTGGCGTGAACTCCTCATCTCCATCGTTGGTTGAGTTGTTACCTGGTATCAAGTGCTGCAGAACATGGTTTTTAAGTTTGGGGAGGAAGTCCTAAACAAATTATCAATCTGCTTGTTTTTTTAAAAACAAATGTTGACATACTGTTAATGCTTGGTCATTCTTGTTGCGCGATAGCCAGGTACTCAAGTCCCAGTTATACCTCTTCCCTTGTGTGATCTGGTGATAAACCTCGGAAGGGCAGTTTGGGAGTGGCTCTTGATTGATGAAATGTAGCGAAGAGCATTCTCCACTACTACTTGCTGTCAGATATGTTGTACTTCCTTCAGCAGCTTCTGCTGCTGCATGGCTTTCCTCGTGGATTTTGTGGAGTAAATGCTCACATTGTTGATGCTTGGCAATTGCATGTGTGAAATTGATCTTGTTCGTCCATGCATAGAAATTCTTGACCCAACAATGTTCCAGCTCTCCCTGCCAATTCCAGTTGCAATTAGATACCAATAAGATATGTAGTATTTCTTACCACTTGAGTAGAATAGCTATCCGTGGTTCTGAACTCCCAGATAGACTTGACATAGTCGCTGAGCACATGTAATTTATAAGTTGACATATTAAAAGCTCGGCACTTGGAGGCCTTGCCCATAGTATGGCCCACAGACCCTGTCTTAGCACTTTGAGTGGCCCTGTGTTGAGCATGAGCCACAGTTTCATGAGGGAGGTCATATGTCGCCACCTTGATGCAACAATTATACAAGAACTTCCAAAAAGCTTGGCCAAGACGAGTTGTGCAGTTGTTGAAGTGGAAAAGAGTTGTCTCAGTATGCATGCGAAGCTTACTGAATGCATGCCAGGTGGTGAGTTCAAAGAGAAGGTCCAGAATGATGGTATTGTAGGGCTCGGAGAGTAGCCCATCAAATATAGGGATAGCGCACTGAAGCATGAGTGAGAGCCATTAAAAAAAGGTCAATAAGAGTAATTACACACCTGTAAAATGTCTTCAAAGTCCCTTGCAGCAAGCTTTGTGAGCCCTGAGACATTGGTACTAAATTTCCAGATGGTGTCTTACCTGAACGTTGGCACCATCCAGAAACTGTTAATTAAGTTTATACATAAGATACATAGCATATGATAGAACTAAATACCACTTACCGGGCATTGAGTTCCTGTATGGCATTGTCCCCACTTGCATATAGAATTCGGATGAGATGTGTTAGTGTCACTTTCCAGACCCCGAGCTCAAACTTGTGCATGAAATCTGGCACGAGCATTGAGTAGAAGTTGAAGCCAAACTTTGATAGCTTCACTGAAAATGCATTCTGGAGAATAGGCCCTTGATCAGTAAACATAATGTACATATGTAGGCAATACGTACACGGGTTGGCACCAGAGATTTTAATCCAATGATTCCTTCAACTGCTTTGCTGACAACACCACAACCAGATTCAAATATCGCCTTGCATGCATTTTCGATTGACCAGCAGCATGCCTCATCATCGATGCGTGCCTTCTTGCCACATATCCACAGATCAATCTTGGATCTGAGTCGATAGATCTTGTCCTTGGTGATCAAACAGTGTGGGCAGGGGCAGTTGCCAAGAAATTTCATGCAGCTGAGAAGGACTCTATAAAAAAACATGAGTACAGTACATAAATGTTACATGATTGAAGGAACCTACTTTTCTGGGTAATCGGCTGAGTATGTGAATAACCTCAAGAAAACTCGGCACAAGATCCCATCTGGAAATTTAATGACCATACCATATTCATAAGAATGAATGAAGTTTGAGTCGAGGAGAAATGACCAAATTGCTTGCATTAGCTCATGCTTGCAGTGTGTCAGCACTGCTGCAGTTGTGCTGGTACTGAACATCTTCATGTAGAAGTCTTGGGTGGTGTCGGATAGCTACAACTTTGATACAGTACATCATACATATGAACCAAGTAAACACATACCTTAGGAATGTAGGCAAGATGATGCACAGCAAAAGAAGTAGGTTTTGCACATGTGTATCTTGACTGGTTGCTGAGAAACAGATAGATCAGCCATAGAGCAGCATTTCCAAAGCTTGCAAGATGAGTCGAGTCCAACCAGAGCATAATTGCAGTGATGACAGTCTCGAGATTGCAGCCAGTGATCCTTGGAGTTCTCTTGACTTTTTCATGTTCCTGAAGCATCACATCTGAAGTGTAAACTTCAGTTATGATGCGTTCAGGGGACTGAGTCTTGTCCAGCTGCCAGAAAAGCTTGTAAGGGGTAATGTGAAACATTTGAGCAGATGGCTCTCCGAAGGCTGACTTGATAACCTCAGCAATCTTGCGATAGTGCAGCCCCTCAACATGAAACTCAGGGGCAGTCCCCTCTTCTTGCTTCACCTTTGCGCATGGCAGTCGGATGGAAATGGAAGTGGTGTGCCATCCATCTGAAGCATAAAATGACGAGGATGCATCAGAAGATGCTTCATCAAGCCGGTGTGTTTCTCACTGTGCACTGAAGCCATGGAGATCTTCAGGGTCAAAGTCACCCGCTAGGATGACATCATTGACGAGGCTATTGAGGTCGCTAATCGATTTTCGAACTGAGCTGTTATAGAACCACCCCATCAAATGCCATACTGTAGCATTCAAAAATGGAGCAAAATAACAACTTGTTCGTGGGGTGGCCAGCTGCACATCACTGCACTCAGTGTGATAGAATGTGGGACCATCACAAAACTATTTGAGAGTGGTGAAAATTTCAGGATTGTAAGAGGTGAAAATGTCTTGATACTGCTGAAATAAGTCATTTCCATCTGACAAAGTGTGGACAGACTCAAAAGGAGATTCAGCAGAAGATGTGCCATCCTGACTCATCTTGTCAAAGTCGTTCATTGGAATAAATATGTTAGTGGATTGGGGTAAATCTGGTTTCTCTGCAATAATGGGCGCAGGGGTGGGGATTGGCAATGCCGGGAGATTGTCACAGTAATGCTGTGGAAGTTGATGGTTACGGGCAGGAAGGCCTGTTGGCCGCCATTCTGTGCCCTCATCAAGACTAGGTCCTTCAAACTAATTTAATTGTCAGTATCATAACATTGGTACAGTGTAAATATCAGTTTAATACCGCAAGGCTTTGGAATTCTGCAAGCCGTCATGCGTGCAATGCTTCTTTCTCCTGTTCCAAATTATCTCACTCCTCTTGTTGCTCTGCTTCAAGATGATGCTTTTTTCTCTGTTCTTCTGCTGTCGTTTTAGCGTACTCCTGTCATTGTTGAAGCAGATCAGTGAATGTAGACTCGTTTTTTGAGCACCAGCATCTGATGTGAAGGGATAGACCATGTTTTCCCTTGACAATTTTGCCGCATGATTGGCAGGCAAGTTCAGCCATAACGAGATCTTGGTCCTTGAAGTACCGAAAGCGCACTGAGCCAGCGCATACAAGGACAGATCTAGATAATGGTAGTATTAGCTGATGAACCTTACTTGTTCCTAATGTGGCTAGCAAAGATTAGACTTCAAGAAAATTTCGGCATCATGGTGCTTTCCAATATTTTCAATCTCAGTGCACTATCTCCAACTGATTATCTCCCATCCCTCAACCCCACTCCTTCTCAAGCATCAAATATCCATGAAAATAGCAACAATCTTGTGCTTCTCACAGATGAAATTGCAGACAAACTGTTGCAAGTAAGTGCAGTTCCGAAGGTTCCGGAACTTGTTCCTGCGGTTCCGACGCTTCCAAGGTACCTTCCCACGGTTCCGAAGGTTCCCGAATTCCAGAACCATTGGAACTCTTCAACACTCTTCTACCAGAATGAAAACCTGAGGACGGACTACCCATAGAATGCTATTGGACTCTATTCCTCAAAGATTACACTCCATATGGTCATATGGAGATCCCCATTCTTGACTCACCTTGTTCCTCCCTCGTTCCACTTTTGTAACTCTTACCATGTGTCCCCAGAACCACTTTGTTCACGGACCTTCACTTCTCCTTCCATCCTCCTTCTGATGGCAGTGTTGTCCCATTCTTACCATTGATCCATGAGGCCATTGTAACATACCATGTGTCCTGTCCCATCGCCCTTCTGTTCCGAGATGGTTCCGGACTGTATAAATAGCTAGTAGTTGGCTTGTATATTCCTCAGCTAGATCTGTGCAATTATATGCAGTGTTTAGTCTCATCCTGCCTGAGTCTCAAGTCTCAGCAGAGAACCCTTTGGATCTACAGGACTTTGTGTCGCCTTTGAGGACACACTGGGACTAGACATTGTGCAAGTGTAACACAAACCCAAGAGGAAAAAACCGAGGTAAGTCAATTTTATTATGACCGAAAGCCAAAGCCCACTACTAATGTGTACTTGATAGACTAACAATAACTCAGCTTGACAAAGCCAAATATGAGCTTACAGGAAGAAAACTTGCTTGCATTTTGGATCTGTTTGTGTTATGCATGTGCAACGTCTAGTTCCAGTGTGTCCTCAAAGGCAACACAAAGTCCTGTAGATCCAAAGTGTTCTCTGCTGAGACTCGAGACTCAGGCAGGATGAGACTAAACACTGTGTATAATTGCACAGATCTAGCTGGGGAATGTACAAGACAGCTACTAGCTATTTATACAGTCCAGAACCATCTCAGAATGGAAGGGCGATGGGACAGAACACATGGTATGTTACAATGGCCTCATGGATCAATGGTAAGAATGGGACAACACTGCCATCAGAAGGAGGATGGAAGGAGGAGCGGAGGTCTGTGAACAAAGTGGTTCTGGGGACACATGATAAGAGTTACAAAAGTGGAATGAGGGAGGAACAAGGTGAGTCAAGAATGGGGATCTCCATATGACCATATGGAGTGTAATCTTTGGGGAATAGAGTCCAATAGCATTCTATGGGTAGTCCGTCCTCAGGCTTCCATTCTGGTAGAAGAGTGTTGAAGAGTTCCGATGGTTCCAGAATTCCGGAACCTTCGGAACCGTGGGAAGGTACTTCGGAAGCATTAAAACCTTCAGAACTGTGCTTACTTGTAACAGTTTGGGCTGCCAACAACTGCAGTCAGTGTTGGCTTAAGGGTTGATGCTGGTCGTGAGGATGACATCAACATGTTAATATTATGATGAGTATATTTATTGATGTAGCTACTAACATGTTTATTGTAATAGGGAGTCAGATGCTATGATGCACCATTACTGATTCTATCAGGCGATCCTCATCCACTCATGAGGAATGGAGGAAGAAATGGCCAAGATGACAGCCAATGATTTATGGGACATATGTGGCTGGGTAAGTCAATATATGCGCTATATTCTTCTAATTTAAGCTTCCTATGTCTAAATAATGACAGGTATGAGCAGCCAGTGCTCAACTGACCTCGGTTCCATCAAACACCTCGGTCTCACATATATATTGCATGATGATGAGGTCTTCGACCCACCCATTGGTAAGGGAGAGGACAAGTCCACATGAGGGTTCAATCACCCTCAGATCACACAGCTTCTATGCTCTCAGAAGAAGCTTAAAGTATTCAATGAAGATTCAGACATGTGAGTTATATTTTTGCACATACATTTAGCTTACTCGTTTTAGTATAATTGGAGCGCTACAAGAAGGCCAGTACAACACCAGCACCTCCAACTGGCCCACATTTTTTTATGCGGAGGGTGTTTATGACCTGGAGAATAAGCTAAAGGGTTTGTTCTGCAGTGAGGCTGCTTTTCAGGTAAGGTTTATTGGAGAATCTGTGCAGCACTGATAATCATTTCTCTAGTTCTATACCCATCTTTTCATTGGACCATCTGCAGCAGCAGCCAGTACCGTGACAAGCAATTCGTCAAAGATGTCAAAGAATCATGCATGGGGCCTTACAGAGGTCATGCCATATGCAATTGCATATGTGCATGTTGTGGTATGTTTCATGGTAATAACTTGAGCTCGCTGATCACTGTTTAATCCTACAGATGTATTTTACTTTGAGCACTGCACCCTGCTGATGCACTGTCATCGGGCAAATGGACTTGAGCTAATTGTTATGGCTCATAGTTGAATTGTTTGATGACAAGGATGACTGGACATGTGAAACACTCGCGTGGTGGAATATGTAAGTTCCCATGTAAACTTGAATACATACTAACTATTCTTTAGGAAGGCCTTCCTGTGGGATCATGCAGACCCGGATTCTGATAATGACATCAGTGCAATCCACACTCAACGTGCCAGCAAAACCAAATGCCCATCTATCCTCAAACATCACATCACAGCAGGGATCGAATTCATGTCTCCACTGCCTGAAGATCCTCAGCCACCTGCAGAACCTGAACCTGCCAGCAAAGCATTAGCTTCGACTTCGAGATCAACTTCATCTGCTGTCTCAGCTACTACATCTTGCACTATGGACTCACAAGAGTCAGATCTCTCCCCTTGCACCTCAGACCATGAAGACGAGTCAATCGTTCTCAAGACCGCCAACAAAAAGAAGGCTCTACCAGTTGTAGAAACTCACACAAAGAAGCCCTGCCATGCCAGAACCACCAGGAAGAAGAACAGATTCTGAACTTTGCTGCCATTCAGATACTGGAGTGTATTAGTACTTTCTTGCAAGTTGCAGCTGCTTTCGGGTCGTGTTTTTGGAAGGGTATTCAAGCTGTTGTCGTGTAGTGTACTATTAATGAATGTGATATGATGCTAGAACTAGCGTGACCTAGCAAGAGCTAGCAAGGCACGGGATTCAAGTGTGCCACATGTCATGCATGCAATATCTTGCAGGCCCTAGCTAGGTCTAGCTAGGTAAATGTATATTTTTAAATCAAGCAAGAAAGCACAGGCCTTGCAAGCCCTAGCAAGGTCTAGCTAGGTAAAGTTACATATTTAGATCTTGCAAGAAAGCACAGGCCTTGCAAGATATTGCAGCGCTTGCAAGAAAGTGTATTTCGTAGCAAGGATAATTAAGGTAAACAATCCTAGTATGATATAGCTACGTCTAGCTAGGTCTTGCTGGACCTAGCTAGCTTTGGTCACTTTTGCTGATGTTGTACCCAATAAAGCAGGCAAGACATCACTTGACATTGCTATGACAAGAAACTACCCCATCGCAGATTATATGTTATCTGCAGTGAAACCCTCTCCCGACGTCCTGTTCTCCATGCTAACAAGCAATTGTTCGCCAATATGGCTTGTTCAAAATTTCTCTTTATTTATTGGCAGAGCTGGTATACACAATACCATGGCTAATGGTGACACTCTGATACATGCAGTAATTGCGTCTCAAATTGAACCTGTGTCATTGCCATTGTTGAAACTCCTTGTCGGCTGCGGATGTAACTTGTCTGCCCATAATGGAGAGGGGAAAACTGCACTTCATATCGCAGTTGAAAAACACCATATCACTGTCATAGTGTACATCCTGACGCTGGATCAATCGCTTCCAGACGACATACTATTTTCCGCGTTGCGGTCAACCAACCCTTGGTACGCAATTCCCATATTTCGTGCATTGATGGACAAGGGAGCAAACATACATGCCATGCTGGACGGAAACACCCTCCTGCATGATTTCATGTCCTCGTTTTCATCGCTCTGGCACGTTGAAGCACGATCAATTATAGGGACTCTCGTTGAACGTGGTTGCAACATACTTGTACCAAATTCCAGTGGCCATACATCCATTCACGTTGCAGTTTCCAGGAGTGTTCCCGCTATCAGGTGCTTGATGAACTTTGTCATCCCGGCACACTTGCCTGCCGATGTCTTGGCTTATACTCTACGTCAGATAGTCGTGTGCAAGAGCTGGAAATACGTTTATGAGATGCTCCAACTTCTCGTTGAAAAGGAGGCCTGCTATCAGGGTTGAACATCGGATGGCATGAGATCAGAGGCTGAGGGTGAGCTTGACAATCACTAGCAGGAAGCACACAAGAGAGAAGCCCAATGAAGAGCTAGGCTGTGACTAGAGATATCAAAGCTAAGGAGTAGTCTACATGGGAACCAACTACTTATAGCTACTGAGATGCCGCATGGACCATGTCCTAGTGCACACAGACCATGTCCTGCCCTAAGGGCGTATACTGACACTGGGTATCGCAGATACCTTATATAGGAGACCCCATATCTGGAAGGTTAGGGGTGGGAAAGTAAATAAATCCTGACACCTGCGTCCGTGTTCGACATGTGGCCGATGGAAAAAGTCTCTTGCATATGGCCATCAAGGAGCATCATGATCATTTTCCACGGTCACTTCGAGAATACCCTGTTTTTTGGGAAGCACCTGGGCCTGGGGAAGACGACAACGATATATGGCAACGTTGGGATCTACCAGTCGCCAAGCATAAAATCACTGAGCGCACTTGCATGTTGATGGTGATCAAGCTCCTCGTCGAATCTGGTTGCGACCCCTCGCAATGCGATGTCGATGGACGCGCGCCCGTTTACTTTGCCGCACTTGCGGGCGAGACGGAAATCGTAGAATACCTCCTTCCGAGAACATTTCCCCCACCTCAGAGCCTACCGGATCGTACGGATTCACCTATATGGGACTCCGAACCTGAAGAGGTGGTGGGAAAATGGGAATATTGCGACTGAGACAAAATGTTTTCCCTCTTTTTTCAAACAATGTTCAAGTGATTTCTCCAAGTTCAAGTAGTACACCGGTCTGTATTCCACAATTGTAATAGTAGTACATCAAACGCACCATAAGTACCTGACTCGAGCGCGTACACCTTACAACAACGCCCCCCTCTTCATCCCCACCCGCAGTTGCTCCTGCTGCTCCAAAAACCCACCCTGCACCGTCGTAACCGGACTCGTCAACGTATCCAACCTCCACTCCTCTCTCAACCATCGACACACCGCCCGAAACGTCGACAACGACCCCTTTTCTTGCACCAACATGATCGCACACGTATACCCTCCCATCGCTTGCTTGCCCCCGACTCGAGGCGACATCAACACCGTCGTCGTCGTAAACGGTGCACCCGCAATCGGACTCGCCATGTTCGAAAGTCCACTCGGCACCGAAAATTCGACACGGAAACGCACGTGTTTTTGAACGACCGCGCCGGTCGACCCGTCGACGACTTCGTTGGTTCGGCAGCGCAAGATCGTCCCAGTTTGACCGTGGCCTTGCATCTCCAGGTCCTCGAGTGCGATCGCAACGCCCAGTCGCTCGAGAATCCAAATCGTTTCCGCGCGCGTCGCCGCGAGATTGTTGGTAGAACAGAGCACGTACGTGTGTGCCCTCCAGTTGAACAGGTTGGAAAACCACCCCTTGAATTCGCCGACCGGGGAAGACAAAATGGACGGGACTCCAGGTGACGTGGGTGGGGTTGGTGAGCTTACCACCGAACGTTTGGCGTTGAGCGTGGTTGGATGCAAATCCAACGGCGGCGCTGCAAAGCCAAAATGAACCAGCACATTGCCAGAGGACATATATAGAACCTCACCCTTGGGTTTCCTTTCTCCCCGTTCCTTGCTGTCTCGCTTCAAGAATTCTACGCCATGCAAACTATTTCGAAGTTCCTTTTCGACACTTCCTCCGGCACGCGGTTTCGTAAAGAGGCCAGCGGTGTGATATCTCGAATCGTTGTCTTGGTAGGCGTATCTTCCCTCGTAGTGCTCGTTATTTTCCTTGTTCTCTCGAGTCTGTCCAGAATAATGAGCGTCATCGGGTAGTGTAGGCACAGTGACATGACGCATGGGTCCTTGAGAGAACCGGAACCGGTCGACTTGTGACAGCGTATCTTGATCTCGAAAAACGCAAACAGCAGACGATCCCTCCGTGTTGAACGGATCGTTCCCGTGTTGAAAAACCGCTGTATCGTGTCGTACGGGACCTTGCATCGAGTAATCGGACTCTGTTGACATTGCAAATTGTTCTCCGGAACGCGGCGAAGTAGCTTCGCTGCTATTTCTGCGTTGTACCATGGTCAGGGGGGCAGAACGCGCAATGGCACGGCTTATAGCTGGTCCAGTCGAACGAGATAGATGCGAAGACATAGGATACCATGCTGCCGGGACTGTCGTCGCCATTTGAGGAACTTTTGCAGGGGTTCCAGGAATGTGCATCGGCTGGTACATTTGTTGATTATGCGCGTGGTAGCTGTGCGAATCCTGAGTGATACGTGGGGAAAGCATGGTCACCGTAGACGATCGGTTCCGCGCCAGTTCGGCGTGCGCGCTCGTCTGCGTCGTCGCAACAGGCTTGATGGTCATGCTCTTGTGGCGTGTTGGAATTTCTGCGACCGGGGATGATACTGGTCGAGGCTTTAGCGCACGTGGACCGACCGGAGAAGGCGCGCGAGATCGAATGAAAGAAGTCGTCGCGGGAGAACTTGCGGGGGCTGATCGGGGAGGGGGCGGTGCATCGCGACTCGTGTGTAACCTACCATGGCGAATTGCATGTTCAGGTTCGAGCCTGTTGAATCGCTTCGGAGGGGGTGATCTATATTGTTTTGTGATCACTTTTCCTGAGAGATGGACCAATGACTCGTCGACGTCAACAATGATACCATGATCCGTGAGTGTTTGTTCCCTGTATTCGTGCAAGAGGAAGTAAAAGGCTTTCGCAAGCGTGCCTTCTCCTTGGGGACTCAAGAGATCGGCTTTGATGGCCTGGACGTCGGCATGTTTGCTCCAAATAACGCACAGAGATTCGAGAAGCTCTTCGTCGATGTGGGCTTCCGAAGCAAGGGGCTTGGCGAGTTCAGTCACGGTGGGAGCGGGTACGTAAACGATCCCCGGGGTAGTTTTATTAAACCAGGGGTGCGCCATGATTTCGGGAATCTGGCAGGGTGGTGAAAATCACAAAGGATGACGTTTGCAATGTCATACCGTGATTCGGTGATTGACGTCAACGACGAGCATGCGGGTCAAGAGGTCCCTAGCCATGGAGTCGATATAGGCGGGGACTTCGTACCTACCTGTCTTGACTTTTGCGAGGAGGGTGCGGACGTTCTTGTCGTCGAAGGGGAGTCTACCGGTGAGGAGAGCATAGAGGATGACGCCACAGCTCCAAATGTCAGTTGCGTTTCCCTTGTATTTCATACCGTTTACGATTTCGGGGCTGGCATAGTGAGGGCTACCACAGCTTGTTTCGAGTTGTAGAGCGGGAGGTGCGAAGGCGGCCATTCCCCAGTCGGCGAGCTTGACCAAGGGCGGGTTGAGGGAGTGTATGAGGATGTTTTCGGGTTTGAGGTCGCGATGGATGATTGAAAAGGTGTGGGCATAGTTGAGACCATACACGATTTGCTTGAAAAAGGCGAGTGCGTCGAGGGGAGGCAGACGACCGCGGTTGACGAGGAAATCAAAGAGCTCGCCGCCTTCGACGTATTCGAGCACGAGATATAGTTCGTTTTCGCCTTCAAAGACATCATATATGCGGAGTATGTTGGGATGGTTCATGAGCTTCATCATGATTATTTCCCGGTCGATGCCCAGGCGTTGTTTCTCGGACTTGGCGAGGTGGGTGGCGAGGGACGCGCGGGAGTTGACGAGGGGCTGGAGCGGGAGAATTTTGACGGCGGCGAGTTGGCCGGTGCGACGGTGTTTTGCGATGCGTACGCGGCCGCTCGCGCCCTTTCCTACGCATTCGCCGATGATCCACTGGCCAATGTATTTTGGGTCCTCGGGAAAGTCGAAAGCACCGACGCCAGCGGCTGCTTTCTCCTTTTGCCATCGTGTGCCGAGGTGGGCGTGGTACTTGATTGGGGGAGCCCTTGGGGGTGTGTCAGACATATGGGATAGCGATGTGAATGTGTATGTGGTAGATGTTGAAGAAGGAGAAGAACAACTCCGACAATATTTATATTATTATTTTCTTGCTGTCGACGTCTCAAACGCTGAGCTGGTTCTTGGAATATGTTTATTATTTCGCTCCTTTTTTCTGCGTCGCTCGTCTCTGCGTACTCCTTTGTCTTCACCAGCCAGCCCGAGCAGTGCGCCGATCTCGCCCTCCAAATATCTGGCGCAGGTGAGCCCCCCTACACCGTCCTCATCATCCCCTACGGCCCCTCCCCGCTCCCGAACAACGTCGAAGTGCGCACAATCGTCTACCAGCACTTCTCTGGCGATTCCTCCGAGCTCTCCTTCCAGCTAAATTACCCAGCCGGCTCCCAGTTCGTCGCAGTCGTGAGTGTCCCCGTCCCCTCACGATCACTCCTCACCCCTCCCAGGTCAGCGATAGCTCAGGATTCGGCACTGGCGGCACCAGCGTCGCCGCCACCGTCACCAACAGCTCCGACGCCACCTGCTTCGACGCCACCAAGTCCGTCTCGCCCGATTTTGTCTACAACATCTACCCTCCAAACCAGGTCGTCCAGTGTTCCCAGAGCAGGCTGTGGTGGAACGCTTCCCAAGTAGAAGGGCGAGTCGATCCTCTCTTCGCCCTGTCGCTATTCACACCCTCCCACAGCACTCCCAACTTTCAGGGCGTCATTCCCGGCGGGGACTCGTTCTCGATACAAACGGGTACGATCACCGAACAGAGCAATCTGGGCAGCGGATTTACATGGACGCCTGCCGTTCGCTCGGGCTCAACGCTCATAGTCGTCGCTGGGGACGGCCGTGCCCTTGGAACAGGGGGTAGCGATCTGTTCACCGTCTCCGCAGGCCTCGACCCCAGCAATTCATGCATCTCCAGCGACTCCCCCTCGTCCACAGCCGGTCCACCCGCTGGCGGCAGCTACCCGACAAATACCAGCGGCGGCATGTCCGACGGATCCGGCAGGTCAGTCTCCAAGTAACCGTCATTCATTCCACCCCTCACGTCTCATTCGACAGCTCCAGTGACACTAGCGCTATAGTGGGTAAGTCACCATTTGGTTCCAATCTGATACGCTTAAGTAACCTCTGCGTATTTAGGCGGCGTCATCGGCGGTCTTGCGGCGATCGTCGTCCTCGGGCTTGTTGCTTTTTACGTGATTCGACGCAAGACCTCGCCCAAGTCGAGCAAGGAACGCGCCGTCAATCTCCTTCACGGCGATCCCGAAGACGACAACGAACCTTCCAACTACCAACCCCCACCTTACCTCCAGCCCGAACCCTACCTCGTCACCGCACCGACGGTCACCTCCTCCTTTTCTGACAACATCCGTCAGTCCGTCGCAGGCTCTGCCTTGCTCTCCGAGTCGTTCCGCACCAGTACCTACGGGGGCTCGGTCGCCCAGCGTCAGTCTTTGGTGCCTTCGTTGCTCACGGACCCCCGTCCGACGACGCCCGAACTCATCGAGATCGGTGCCGCGCCTGTCAATACAGCAGCGTCTAGCGCGGCCTTGAGCAATTCGCGCAAGTCGGGCATGTCGAGACAGTTGAGAGCCGTCAACATCATCCAGCACGAAGACGCCGGGCCGAGCGGTACCGCCCAGGAAAACGAGCCACCAGAGACGATCGAGCTCCCCCCAGCCTACACCCACATCCGACGACAGCCTTGAGTTATTTATAGGGCCGTTCGTGAGACCCTTTAGTACACACACTACGCACACTTTCTTTCTCTAAGTCGTGCATGTGCACGTCCATCCCCATCTAAAACTGGCACCAACACCATTTATATCCATCCCTTTGTGCCGCCACCGTTTCGTTTGGACTGCGTAGGCGTTTATTTAGATGATTCCCGCCGACGGTCATCAACATTATTGCACTTACTCTCTAGTGGACAGATCGGTTCTGAACGGGAAATTTGGACTTTTTTTTAATCTCAAATCTCAACACACTGTAACCTGCTCGTCTCGGTCACGTAGTACAAATCGTTTCTATCTCACGCAGACTGTTTTTCCCCTCGTTTCATCCAGTCTATCTTCCCGTTTCTACTCGTGACGTGTCCTTTTCTACGTTTTAATATGTACTTGGCACACGTTCCGCAGTAAATACCTACTAAAATGCGTCTGTCTACTTTGGCATGCCCTGCTGCGGACCTTGAGAAGACGCGTCGATGCGGCTAAAATGCCACGACGGAGACAACGTCTCAGATGGAGATCTGTGGAGCAACGGCGTCGCCAATTAAGCCCGCCCAGTCAGACGATAACCGGCTCCGGAACGACCGTTTCAAGATCTGTGGAGCGAACATCGTCACAATGGTAGCTACGTAGCCAGAAAAAAAAAAGCAAACAACGCACTCTTCATGACCGAGTCTGTCTTCGAGTCGTCTCAGGAGCGCCATGCACGCGTCCGTCACGGGCCTATTTCCTGCTCGATACCCCATCCGCTCGACCAACCGTCGCTCCACCTCACGCGCATGCTCCACGTCCCCCGCAACGACGAACCCGCGCAGCACGTTCGTATGAACCCCAAGGAGCGCGTCCGACGACGCCCGCGCACCTCCCGCGTCCTCTGCCTCGAGACGGTCCAAGATGCGCAACGCCACGAGCGGATCGTCGTGCTGCGCATACCCCCGCGCGACCATGCTCCATTGGACGACGGACGGCTCGACGCCCAGCTGCACCATGTCCCGCAACACGCTCGCAGCCTGCGTCGGACGGCTCCGCGCCCACGAGTACACAAAGGACGAAAAGTGGGCGGCATCGAACGCGTTCGGGGGGAGCTCCACTCGCGGGTCGTTGGCTCGTCGGTCTGGGTCTCGGCTCTGCCGGACGAGCGACAGCAAGAGGGCGTAGAGTCGCTCCTTGTCCGTCTTGGACGACAAGGACACGATCGCGTCCCAGACCAGGGCGGTGTGATGTGCCGACGGCCAGAGTTTCTCTTCGATAGCCAAGGGGGGGTGGACGCGTTCTTTCCGGGCTTGTTGGCCCCGTGTACCTCGGACGAGAGAGAGGAGCGTTTTTCGAGGAACGCCGACGAGGTGAAAGTGGCGGGAAAAGCAAAAGAGGACGTGGATGGACTGCCGTCGTGAACGGTGGTGGAGCATCTCCGTGAATGCCCATGTGGATGCCGACTTGGACGAGTGACGGAATGCGAGGGAGCGGAGGAGGGTGAGCGCGCGGGTGCGACCAAGAGTCTGGTACGACGTGATGAAACTGTGGAGGGCAGCAGGGGACGGGGGAGACGGTGACCTCATGGCCGTGCGTAGGGTTCGAAGGCGTGTTGCCAGTGTTGCAACGTCGTCACAAGGCGTCTCACATTCCACGACAGAGTGGACGGCAACGTCTCCTGGTGTCCAACAAGGGTATACGGTCTGAATACAGTCTATAGCCGACCGCTGATCCAAAGCGTGTTTGGCTACGATATCGAGGGTAAAGTCGGACAGGCGAATGTGACGTGACTGTGCAACGGATACGAGACCGATCGCGGCATCATTCTTGCCTGCGAGCGCAACCGTTCTAATGGCAAGGCCGTACGCACCAGCGAGTAAGTCCGACGGGGGAACACCACCGGTTCTCGCATAGTACGCCTGAGATGCCTCCTGGACTTGGCGAAGATAGGTCGCCACGACCGATGGCCGAGCGTAGCGTGCGAGCGTCGACACGACCTGCATAGCTGCACGGTCAGAAGCGTACCCCTTGCGGGCAAGCACGAACCCAAAGCGGTAAACGAGGGTGAGATTGAGATGGTCCATGGAGCGAAAGAGTCTCTGTCGGATGTGGGAAAACGACTGCCTGTCTTCGTGGCGGTCGGGTACGAGGGACAGCCAGGCCTCGAACGCGTCCGTGCGCTTGGCAGAACCCTTGGGACGACGCTCGGTGATGGCGTAGAGGGCGGCGCGGAGGTAGAGCCGGTCGGTCGGAATGGGGACGTGGTGGGATGCGAGCTCCTTGCGCAGCGACTCTGCGGCGTCAAAGTCGGCGCGGGCGACGAGGGATGCGAGGGTCTCTGAAGAGGTGAGCGGGGTGAAGTGGTGCTCACTAGACGCGGTGGTGTATTCGTCGGACGGGGTCTCGAAGACGACGGGGTCGGGGCGCTCTGTCGGGTATGGCATGGTCTCGATCTCGAGGGAGGCGGGGGAGGGCGCAGATACGTGGCGTGATTGTCGACAGAGGCGGGCGGGAAGAGAAAGTCGAGCGCGGACGAGCCAGGGCAGCGTCGCCATGATAGGACGAAAACGAGTGAACGTGGCGGTGCAACTTTCATTCCGCTACGATGACGAAACGATACAAGATCGCATCGACCGCGCTGCTCGTCTGCTTGACATATCTCCCCGTATTTCTTTCTCTTCTCTCTTTTCGTCCGGATATATTTTCTGCACATCCTGTACACCATTTCCTACTCGGCCTCGCTCCGTGGTGGATCGCCTACACCTCCGCGAGGTGGTACATTCGACTGTCCGAAAAATCGTCCCCGTTTTATCATCCGCTCGGATGTCTCGCACAGTGCTGCGTATGGGTCTTTCACTGGGTAGTATCCCTCTACCACGCTTGCTTCGGTAGGCACCCTGCTCACAGACGTCTTTCCGTGCTGAACCTACCCCTATCTTTCTGGTAGTCACCAAATTCACCATGCGGGCGTATCTCACCACCGTATTCTGCGTCGGCATTGCCATCATCACCGAAGGCTTGTTTCATAGCCTCATCACGATGGAGGCCTCGGACGTCGCCAACATTGGCGTATACGAGAAAATGCGAAAAGCGTATGGACGAGGTGGGTCGTCTCGGCGTGCTTTTCGTTTTGTCGATTGACGCGGACGCGAGGTGTGGTCGGTTTGACCAAGCTTTGGTATCTCGTCGATATGGGAAGACCATCATCTGAGCAAAATTGGATTCGCCCTCCGATGGGTTCCAGATCGATGACCCTGTGAACGTGCGTCCGAGGTCACAAGGACAACTGTAAGAGATAAGATCGCACATTTCACGGACTAGTCACTTGTATCATTACTCTCAACTGTAGCCACACGTCTCATCGGCTTTGCATTATGTAAACAGTATAACAGCGCCGACTTTGCGGTAGCATGATGCAGAGCGCGGATGTAAAGAGGCGCGTACACTTGAAACGACCGCGGCACCCACAATCACCGCTTGATCATCAACACTAACTGGTCTGCCCTTATCAACCTCAGGACGTTTGATGCCAAGCAATGTTGCGAGCATCTTTCTTCTGTTTCGTAGCCGCTGCGTTAGTTACTGCACGCGCTGCTCAGGTCCTATTAGGCTCAACCGTTCAAGACGAGCGTCACCCAGCTATTCATGCTGATAAGGAATGGGACCTCGATAAACTTCCGAATCCCAACGCTACCGACAACCTCGTGTTCGAGACAACCCACTCCCTACTCCAACACTGGCCCAACGCGCGCATGAGAAATGGTGGGGGTTATGTTGCACTATTGTCTGCGTGTCCTTCGAATACTTATCTTCTTCACAAAGGTCACAACATCGTACCGGGAAGCATTCCAAATGGCACACTTCTGTACCATGGAAGGTTCGATAACGAGTTCCCGACGGGCCCGGAGTGGATTGCTACGGATCCTGAACATTCGTATATGTTCTGCCGTGACTTATTCGCTCGATATCAAACCGAATGTTGGCATCTCACCCTCATGACTACCCGACCTTTGAAGGTCGTGTATTTCGACGGCAGCAGTGCTGTAAAACTTCCAGACGGATCACTGGATGCAGAGGATCTTATTGCATGGGGTAGAGTCGGTAGCCCAGACGAATTGTTTGAGGACGAAATTAGGCGCATTCAAGATCTGTGCAAATGGGGGGAAATTTCTGGCGTGGATGGTTTCGTGAGGTGAACATTTTTGTTTGTTTATTTTTTCGTGAACGGTCAATTTGAAAACGCTGCAGGATGGAAATGGATTTGTGAGAACAATGATTTTGGATACGAGATCAGCTTCACTAATCTCGTGAATATTTTAGCGAGATCTTTCTTTGTGACTTTACAGCGGGAACCAGTGTAGTTTCCTTCTCGAACCTAGCCACTGGATGGACGAACCAATCTATAATTCGTGAGCTTCGTCTTCTTGATCAATTACTTCAGAAAAATCGAGTGACCTGTTAGCGCAATTCAGCCAATTTGAAGTCTTGAATGCCGGAACCTGGCATAATCATTTCCCCGGCGAAACGCGAATCCAACTAGATCTCCCTGGGTTGATTTCCTTCTATGACACCGAACTCGTGCCTTCTCTGGTTCCAATTCGAGTCGGCCAGGAGAGGTGGGACCATCGTGTGCGAAATATATCAGCGGAAGACTTGTCAAATTTGAAGTTTCGACTGGAAACAACTTTGACCAGGCCCGCCGGCGCATCGAGCGGAATTGTCTGGAAAACACTCATTCAGGTCATCGTCGATCGATACGCCCAACGACTTGAACTCACACGCTATCTCCTGAACTCCTTGGCGACCGGTCCAGACGAAATGCTTGATCTCGCCAAGAAAGCTCAGACTCAGCTTCGAATCATGCTCACACCTTACTTACTTCTCTCGACCACACCGACCGGACGATCAGACGACTTCGATTGGGCAATACCAATATACAGGCTGTGTGCTACCACCCACACATACTCTATGGAGTCTCAGTTCGACTCCCTGACAGATTCAGAGAAACTACTTCTCCAGGCTGTACGAGGAACGAGCCAGGAGATTTGCCGAGTGGTGACGAAGATGTGGGTGGCTGGGGTATATGCAGGGGTCGACCCTTTGTTCGATACAAAGGAATCTCCTGACATCAGCGAGATCGTTCGGCTTTTGCGAACTTGGGAGGAGCAGTTGGACCGTCTGATGGGTTGGCTTGATTGGAGCGTTTGGGTCAAGTGCGATTCTGCTTGTGGGTTTGAGGTGCGCGTGTCATCATAGGGTTTCGTGATACTTGAACTCATGGATGGTTGACAGGAGACCTGCTATT
>JBBPMJ010000508.1:0-24233 GCA_038090255.1 Austroboletus niveus | reverse complement strand
CACAATGTCCATTCGGGCCTCTTGTGAGCGCTCACAGGAGGCTCAAATGCGCATCGAAACTGCGCGAGTACGACTACAGAGCTCTCCTGGGGAGTGGACCACCCCCTCACCAAGACCCACCACTCCTGCCACTGATGCACTTCATCCATTGAAGATGATGAGCAGGGTGATTCGGAGGTAAGTACAATCGGTCGCATTGCGGCGACGGTGACGCTAACTCGTCGCCTACCCCCGTCACTTCACAATGATGATAGCATGTCGACATCCGTCGACGTTCTGTCCCCCTCCTCCAACCCCACTGATGACAACGTGTCGACCATTAGCCTGCAACGCCACAGCGATGACAAGACAAGACGACGATAACGACACCGGCACCTCATCAACAGCGATGACAAGACGAGACGACGATAACGACACCGGCACCTCATCAACACCGAAGACAACGACGCCAGTGCCCCATCAACACCAGTGTGCCGCCATTGACACAATGGCAGCAACGGCGCCGCCTCATCAACACAGACGATGACAACAACCACTGTGCCACGTCGCCAACACCAGCGATGGCAGCGACGACGACGCGGCGGCGGCGTCCTATTAACACCAGCAATGTCAAGATGACGGCGACGACGATGACGCCAGCGCAACAGCGGCCACGTCACCACGACGCAACAGCCATGCTACTGACTTCGTGCGCTCTTTTTCTATTTCAGATCACGAAATTTCGGCGTCCGAGTCAGACGACGACGCGACAGCAGCGACGGCGGCGTCCTATCAAAACCAGCCTCAACGGCCAGACGACGACGACGACGCAACAACGGCCACGTCCGGCGTCCTATCAACACTAGCAACGGCAAGACCACGACGATGCAATAGCGGTCACGTCGGGCGTCCTATCAACACCGGCAACGGCAAGACCACGACGACGACGCAACCGCGGCCACGTCACCAACACCAACACCAGTGATGGCAGGACGACTACGACGATGCGAATGCAGCGACAGCGTCGTCCCATCAAGACCAGCGACGGCAAGACGAGGACGACGAGGACTATGGCGCCAACGCAATAATAACACTTTGCCAATGCCAGCGATGGCAGCACAACGACAGTACGATGACGGTGCCCATCAACGCCAGTGGAGGCAAGACGATGATGCCGACGCCGATGCAACAGCGGCGCCGCCACGTCGCCAACATCAGTGATAGCAGGACGACAACGATGCAACAGCGGCGACGACAGTGCCCCATCAACACCAGCAAAGGTAAGACGATGACGACGACGCCGATGCAACAGTAGCACCGGTGATGGCAGGACGACGGCAGGGCATTTGGTGGACAAACGGGATTACATTATACAGTAGCGTACTCGTACACTTGAATGCATCTTCACGGGAAAACAATGACACAAGATCATGAGTCGCATGTCAAGCGAGACATTAACGATACATACATATGAAAAATAAAAAGCAAAGTCTATACGACGAAGCTAGAGCCGAGACATCACTAAAGCCCCCCTCTCGAAACCTGGGTATCCATGCTCCATCTCTTCCGTTATTTCTCCCTTGTAGTTCACGAGACCCCCGAGGTAATTGTACGCTTCGACCTTCTTTCCGGGGATGTTGCCGCCATTGTACAAACCCCTAGCTAATGGGAAAAGTGAATTCTCGTACATGTCATTGATATGTTTCTTGTAGGCCGCCGTAGCACGACAGGTAGGCGTAAACTTGGTGATGCCATGTTGACGGAGATAGTCGATCGTTTGAGCGACCCACGAGCCTTGGACTTGAGTGCACGTCGGTCCGTTGGCAAATGCCGTTGGCCCTTGAGGACCGCAGATGATAAACAGATTTGGGAAGCCATCCGTTGTCATTCCCAAGCTGTAAAAAAAAGATTCATTAGTACTTTAGGACGTGTCGAGAGTGAATATCGGTTGTTCGAGTTCGAATACTTACTAGGTGAAGGGACCATCTTTCCAACTGTCTTGTATCGTCTTTCCATTGACCCCTCGTAGGTCCATATCCATAATCGCACCTGTGTGGGTGTCAAAGCCTGTATATGTCCGTCTCAGATAACCATCCAATTGGTCCTTTTTTAATGCACACACATACCGGTAGCAAGGACAAGTACGTCGATTTCATGCTCCCTTTCCGTCGTCTTCACGCCCTTGGACGTAATCTCAACGATCGGACTCGCATTAACGTCAACAATGTCAACATTGTCCTGATCAAGAATTTCATAATAGTTTTGCTCCAGACTTGAACGTTTGCAACCAAAAGGATGGGGAGGAACTGCAGGAGCCAATAGTTCGCGTTTCTTGGGATCCTTGATCCTTTCCAGAGCCTTTTTCCTCCAAAATGCGTACACAGCATCGTTAGTATCCTTGTTGGATGTGACGTCCAGGTAATTACCCGCTATGACGGACATAAACGCTAGGCAGCTGCACTGTCTCAGTCACACTTACCTGAGAATTGGAGACCACCTCTGTCCCACAATGCCTCCAATGTCGCCTCTCTTACTTCTTCGCTGTCTTGCGTCATCGGACGCTCAATCGGCTCGAATGCGAGTCCACTGGAAGTATTAGGAAGCTTTCGAAAAAATTCTGGATACCCTTGCTTATAGTGATCCTGGATCTGCTTGGTGAGGCGATATTGAGGCATAGGTATGGCCAGATTTGGCGTTCGTTGGAATACAGTAAGATGTTTGACCTGGTAGATATTTGTGCTCAGTGGATTAGCACGACATCGGACGCTCAAGACGTACGTGTTGTCCGAACTCTTGAATGACCTGTAAACCACTCGCCCCAGTACCAATGACGCCGACCCGTTTCCCCCTTGTCTCGACCCCTTCCTTTGGCCAGTGCAGCGTATGAGTGTATACTCCCTGGAATGTTTCCAATCCTTTAAATTTCGGCGTATATGACTTGGATGCATAGCCCTTAAGAATAGTCGTAAGTCTTGGGGAAAACAGCGGTAACTGCGATCTGACCGTGCACAGAATAAGATAATGCGCTTCCGCTTGGTAAACACCATTTCCCTCTTGAGAAACAACACGCCAGATATGGGATCGATCGTCCCAGTGGGCTTGTTTTACGAGCGAGTTGAATCGACAGTCCTTGCGAAGGTCGAATTTACCATCGACGTGGAAGAAATATCTAGCAAGATCGAGTTCTGAGCGGACATGATGGGAATCGAAAAAGGGTTTCACTTACGCTTGTAGCTCTTCCCATCCGGGATACCTCTCGGTCCAGTTCCAATCTTTCCAGATTTCAGGGAACGAGAATTCGTACGCGGGGACGTCGCTGTCAACGCGGGCGCCAGGGTACCTATTCCAATGCCAGACTCCACCAAAGTCGGACCCAGCTTCGATCAGCTTGCACCTCAGGCCGAGGTCACGTAGGCGAATGAGGTTGTAGACGCCCCCGAAGCCTGCACCCACGATGATCGCGTCGTATTTCTCCTCTGTCATGTTGTGGTTGGTGGTGTTGAGACGGCGGCATCCATCGTTAGTCCCTCCTTTTATGCTGTTCCTCTTTGTATTCCAGATATGGTATTAAACTTCTGACAGAATGCCAGGCCTGTAAGTATGTAAAGAAGTGTGAGCGAGCCATAATTATTAAGAGTTCAAGTTGTCAAAAAAAAAAGTTCCGCTACGAACAGCTGGAATGAAACAGCCGAAAACATCAGTTGGAAGTGATTAGCTTACGTGTCATACGTACTGGACGGAAAAAAAATATTGTTATTGGTCGATTTACTTTCTGTGTGATGATCCCTTCCAGTGAGGGAAAAGGTCAGGGTAACCCGACACAAGAACGAGTGAAGCCCACCCATTGAGTAATAACGTTATCGGCGCTCGACAGGTTCTACGAGCATAACGGAGCCCAATGGCGAGCTATGATCGGAGGACAGCCGACAAAAAAGAAATCAGTATGGAGTCAACTCAGGGTAACCCAAAACAAGAGCGAGTGAACTTAACCGTTTTGAGCCCATTGTCACGTAAGCACACCGGCTTATAGGGCTAGGCATACGGCGGGCTGGCCGTCTTACACACTGCCGGCAGTTTGCCGATACCAAATTGATACATATTCTCTGGCTCGTTCAGTCACGGTTTCGGCCCTAAGTTGGAGGTGGAGGATACGGCTAGAAGGTACTGATTTCACTGTTTTTGGCGAAGCCCAGGTACAGGGTTCAAATCCACATGACCGCCAGGCAGTACTTGTGGCTGGCTGTCTAACCCGAAAATGTATTCATGTTTGCGAAAGGCTAGCTTCAGAATTGAGTTCAGGACTCCGAGCCCGAATGACATGCAAAATGCTTGAGAAACATACCAGGAACACATCAATTCAGCGCTCAGACCAACATAAACAATGGACAGCTATGTCTAGACACGATCTGAGCGCTGAATTGGTGTGTTCCTGGTATGGTTTTGCATAAATCAGCGCTCACTGGCACTGGCAGAGCATCGCAAAAACAAGAGACAACTATGGTTTTGCATAATTCAGCGCTCAGAGCACGTAGTAAAATAAAAACATGACACACTCTGATCAGTGAGCGCTGAATTGACGTGTTCTTGGTATGTTTTTGGATATTCAGCGCTCACTGGCAGAGCATCACAAAAACAAGAGACAAGTATCTATAGTCGAAGGAATTTACCGTGGCGGTGCCGTAAACGCGTATACCGGCAAACGCCGAACGCCGGGCCGCACGGAGTGGCAGTGCAAACGATAAGCAAGAGCGGTGTGCCATGGCGTGTGCAGACACTCATAGTCACGTCGGCGTCATGAGCAAGCGCTTGAGCGAGCGGCCCTAGGGGTCGCAAGCAGAGAAAAAAATATGAAAATGTTATGATTGATTTTATTCACTACCACACGTAGGTCCATATCAATAAATGCACATCAAAGCCTACAGACATCTTAGTCACCCATCCAGTTATATAGTAGCCTGGGGAACACGCACCAGTAGCAAGAACAAGTACATCGTTGGATTGCGGGCCACTAGAGACATTGTATACTGTACGAGCAAGGACAGATGAAGGGGACAGGATAAGCGCAGTTTTGAACCTGCGAAAGCTCTCATCAGGGGGCTACTGCTACCTCTACCACCGCCCTTCCAGGGCCGTTTAGGGTGTTATATGCCCTATCGAGGGAGTTGGCCAAGATTCACAGAGGCGGCAATGGCATGTGGAAGGCGTGACCTGGAAGGATAGGCTGGTTGCGAAGTGGGGTGCACGATTGGGGATGTGTCATGATTCTTTTTGGCTTACTCATACCTACACCCTCACATGACTTCTTACTCATCCATATCACGTGCAGATATTATTCTACAATGTTCCACATCGTTCCATGGACTATTACCATAAGTAGGAATCTTACCGGCCCTATACCTTATGCACGGACCATCGTGCCCATGTATATAACAGGGTATGCTCATCATAGGAGCTCCTTACTTTTGGTTTATTCATTGTCTTTGTGAGTAACCTTAGGGCAATCTAGGACCTTTCATTGAGTCCTGATATAAAACCGAAAGTAACCTCCTACCTTGCCCACCTGACGTCGCCGTCGTTCGAACCTCGCTCATCGCGTCATCAACACCTTATCGACCACCTATCCCCTCCTCACACCGACCCCTCTCCCACTGACTCTCGTCGTCGCTTGTACCTGCTGTAGTACTACACCGGTCAATGCCTCGTTGATCCCTCTCCTCCCTGCTTCATGTCAAGCCCTCTGGCTGTCTGAGTCGCTGAGTTATCACACTGGCAGCAGAGCGAAATCGCCATACAAATCGATGGCAAGCGATCATTGTACTCCCATCACCAGCCTTAATGGTTTATGCCAGATGTATCTACTGAGCCATTGAGAGAGTCCTCGCTCTCTTCTTCCTTCAGCTTAGCTTGATCAGGAAGATCATACACTGGATTATTTTGAATCCGCCCGGGACCTGGTCCACCACACTTGCACGATCCTAGAAGGACTTGTACTAGTCTTTCTCCTCACTTACCTCCAACTCGCATTTCGTATTGTTGCTGCCGAGCCCGTTGCCTTTGTGCCAGAGCCGCAGCTGCCCCTTCCTCTCCAACCCCTATGCTCCACGACAGACGTAGAGGATTCCTCATCCAATGATGAGCAAACTGTCTACAAAGCCTTGTTACACTCTGACAAAGGGACAGTCGTCAATGACCCCGCATTACCCAACCAATACATCCTCGCTGCCTTCTCTCCTATCACTCTCACGCCCGCCCCCAGGCATATTGGACCCGGTTATCCAGTCACATCAACTTGGCATAATCAAACACATATGCCTAGAAGTACTTTCTTGCAGACCTCCTCCTCCTCTGACTTTTAATACCCCATCACTGTGGCGCGCTCATTGGGACGACATCGAGCTAGCCATCCACTATACCCCAATACCAACATGTGCCAGATACCTCCCGGAATCTTCTGCATCAATCCAAATTCCTTCACCCCGCATAAGTGCTTGCGACCAGGTAACCACCAGGTAATTCGTAACACAATCCCTTCTTTTCAGAGGCCGAAGTACAGGAAAAGGAAGAGTGGAAAAAAGGAGATAAAGTAGTTTTTTTTACAGTTCTTTTTTGCCCACCATTTTGGACGATCCTGCACCCCGAAATACCCCACGTGTACCATGCTGACCACCACATTTGTCTTCTGGAGACCGAACCACTCCAGTTGGCTATCCTTATCCACCACCAGTCATTAGTCACACTTCCTCGTGAAGTGACATTCATCCCCTCATGGCAACCGAAGCAGGATCATCTACCTCCGATCCCCTACTACCTCCTCTCTGCTCTTGGCCCATGGCTGGGACCTTTGAAGAATTCCAGCAACAATATGCCGTGTACACCCAACACGTGGCTCAACACGGAGCACATACCGCCATGCCTCCAGCCGTACTGAGCCTCCCTCCAAAAAAGAAAAAGGCAAAAGCAGTTGACATAGACGACGAACCGAAGGAAGTCAAAATCGGCAAGTCGTATATTGAAAAACCACCGCCCTTCTCGGGGAAACCCAAAGATTATACCAAATGAAAGGCAAAGTTCCGGTTGTACCTTCTAGGTTTTGATCGACCAGTCAATGATGCGGAGAAAATCAAAATGTTCCTAGGATTCTGCACCAAAGGACTGGCAGAAGAGTTTGCCACCCTTATCATCGAGAAAGACATTGAATGCGAAGACTATACAGCCCGAGCGTTCTTTTGAACATTTGTCAATCCTTACTTCAAACCCGTTTATGAAGCAGCTCATGCCAAGATGGAGTTAATGAATCTTAAACAAGGATCAATGACGATCAAAGAATTTCTCACAAAGCAGCAAAATCTGATCGGTCGAGCTGAATGGTCGGAAATCACCAACGGACGACAACTAGTGTGGCTACTTCGCACTAACGCTCGCAACAGCATAGTCGAGCAGGTTGAATGCTCTAGCCTCGATATGACAACAAAATACCTCAACAGCTACTCCGAATGGACCAAGCAGCTTATTGCTGCTGGTCACCTTCTTACGGAGATTGCTGAAAGGAAGCGAGGTGTAATGCACGAGCCACCACGTCCAAAAGCAAAGTTCCCTACCCATTTTGTTGAATCTCACACTGCGACCCCGGAGACCACTGGTATTTTCAGAGGCTGAGGCACTCCCATGGATTTATCCAAGGCAAGAGCAACTGGAACTTGCTTCCGGTGTGCCAAAGAAGGAAGGACATCTGCATGGCCTTGTGCCACATATACGCAGAAGAACCCTGGCTCCAAGAATATCAAAGTCCACGGACTCAACGTTGAATACTCCACCCTAGAGGAGTTGGAGACTGTAGTTCGAGAAGCAGATGAGATGGATTTTGTCGACGAAAACGAGGATTGAGATTGCCTCGCCCTCAAGGTACATCCCCAGTTAGAATTTGTACTTGTAATGTTACGGTCAGGGGCGCCCGGGCTACGAAGCCTAAGGACGGCGCGGCAGTACCTAAAACTGTGCTTAATTCCCCTTCTCGTTCTACTAACAAATTCTCTCTCCTTGACGTAGAAGAGATTTCAGACAGTGAAAGCAACTCTAGTCCTAGTTTGCCGGCTACACAAAAGCCAAATGTACCTTCGCCCCCTTTGGGCATTACAGCCTCTATTCCGCCCGGGGAATATGCAGTCAAGAGGCAGACAAAGACAGAAGTTGCAAGTAGAAAGGAAACAACTCCACCCCGAATGATCCTTACAAGGAGAGATCACAGATGGAAGTCCACACTCAAGCCTCGGTCCACACAATGGATCAAGCAAATCGCTAACGACACTCCTGACGAACGACTCATCTCTCATCTACGAGCCTTCGTCCACAACACCCGCCTTTCGGAGGTCAACGCTGAGCTAATCACGGACCTTCGAAATGCCTCTCACGATGCCACCGAATTCATGCTTCTTGAACTCACTCAGAAGCCTCAGTATCGAACCAAGAAGCCATCCCCAAACGCGTTTGAGATACCAATAGTACTCGGAACCAACTCAGGAAAGTCAGTAGATGCAATCGCTCTGATTGACTCTGGATGTATGGCATCGGCAATTGATATTGACTTTGTATAAGAACACGAATTCGAACAGAAACCACTACCCTGAGCAATACTGGTTTACAATGCCGATGGGACTGCAAATGCTGAAGGCGTAATTACACATTATGTAGACCTGAAAGTGGCTATCGGAGACCACCAATCCACTATCCCCTTCTCAGTGACACATTTGTCTTCACAAGTGGTCTTCCTTGGATTCGACTGGTTACGCCAATACAACCCACATATTGACTGGCAGACAAAAGAACTCAGCTTCGCACCCAAGACCATGCCCTTGTGGGAATACGAAGACGCAGAACCTGAGGACCGCGTTTTCCAAATCGAAAACAAATATATTGCCATGTTAGCAACCGATCTCGCCGCCGCTGCCAACCAAGGAAAACAAGAAATCCCTTTTGAACAAGTAGTCCCAGCTGAATACCATGACTTCCGCGATGTATTCGCAAAAGAATCATTTGACGAACTCCCTCCTCATCGTCCTTGGTACCATGCGATTGAATTAAAACCAGGCAAACATAAAGTCGACTGCAAAACGTACCCACTCTCTTTAAAGGAACAAAAGGAGCTAGACACGTTCCTTGAAGAAAACTCATCCACCAGACGCATCCGTCCTTCCAAATCTCCATTTGCATCCCCTTTCTTCTTCGTTAAAAAGAAGGATGGCAAACTCCGACCAGTCCAAGACTATAGGAAGCTTAATGAGGCCACAATCAAAAATCGTTACCCTCTACCACTTATTGAGGAGATCGTCCAGAAGCTTCGCGGAGCAAAATACTATTCAAAAATGGACATCTGATGGGGATACAATAATGTACGCATGAAGGAAGGAGATGAATGGAAAGCTGTGTTCCGCACCAATCAGGGCCTCTTCAAGCCTTTCGTCATGTTCTTCGGACTCACTAATTCCCCAGCAACTTTCCAAACAATGATGAATCATATCCTATGAGATCTTATCGCCAAGGAAGTGGTCATCGTTTACATGGATGACATCCTTGTATTCACCAAGACTCTCGATGAACATCGCCGTGTCGTTTGAGAAGTGCTATCTCGCCTTCGTGAACATAAACTCTCGCTCAAGCATATCAAATGTGAATTCAAGACCACCACTACCGAATACCTTGGACTTGTTGTCTCTGATGGAACCATCGCCACCAATCCAACAAAAGTTGATGCCATCCGTACCTGGCCAACTCCATCCTCCCGAACTCAGGTCCGCTCTTTTCTGGGTTTCCTCAACTTCTTCCACCAATTCATCAAAGACTTCGCGGCTATTGCCAAGCCACTCAACCGCCTCATGAGCAAAAAGAATCCTTTTGAGTGGGATGCCACATGTCAGCAATCCTTCGACGATCTCTGGGATGCGCTTATAAATGCACCCATACTCTTCCTCACCACCGACTTTGATCCCTTCCGGATTGAGACCGACGGTTCAGGCATAGAACTCGGAGCCATTCTTTCACAACATCAGAACGGGCTCTGGCATCCGATTGCATATCTGTCGTGGTCTCTTTCTGACGCGGAATGAAACTACCATGCCACCGATCTGGAGTTTGCCGCCATCATCGAAGCCATCACCACATGGTGCCAATATTTATTGGACGCTCACGTCCCCTTCGAGATCCTCACAGATCATCAAAACCTCATGTATTTCACTGTCCTGCAGGACGTATCTTGCCATCAAGCTTGCTGTAACCAAATAATGCAAGAATTCCACTATACTCTGGTGCACCATTCTGGCAAAACAAATCCTGCCGACCCTCTGTCCTGGAGGTCAGACTTTGAAAAGGAAGTGAAGGACGACAATAAAAGTGTCACCGTTTTTCCTTCTATTTTACAGCAGAACAATGTGTCAACAGCTGTGGAGAATGTGCCGACACCCGACCAGGATTTTGTTTCCCTTTCTATTAATATTAACGCTCTTCCCATTGCTAATACAGACATTTATAAAGATGCTATAGATATGCGAACGCTAGCGGCAATGTGTGTAGCTGAGCAGTCTATTTTTTCTCTCTCTCTCTCTTTACGGACAGAATAAAAGACTTACAGCATCTCAAGGACTCTAAAGTAATATGAGCATTCACTCAAAACGATATCCATTTCTCCATTCGCGACTCACTTATCTATTTCAAAGACTCTCTTTACATACCAAAGGATGTATCTCTCCGAAATGATATACAAACCAACATTCACAGCCACCCTACAGCCGGACACCCTGGGATATGGGCTACCATTCGAAAGGTCCAAGAATGATACTATTGGCCGACGTCAGCAAAAGACATCAAAAGATTCATCAAAGGATGCGAAGCGTGTCAAAAGAACAAAGCCATCATGACCCCTCGACATACACCACCGCACCCCAATGAGATCCCACGTCAACCATGGGAACACATCTCATTAGATCTGATCTCTCCATTACCGGAATCACATGGAAGTAATGCCATTCTCATCATAGTCGATCATTTCTCAAAAATGATCCGACTCTTCGGCGTTCGAGACATGATCAACAGCAAAGGGATTGCAACCATCCTCTGCGATGAAATCTTTAAGCTCCACAGCCTCCCCTTAAAGGTCATATCAGATCGAGGACCCCAATTTGTATCCACGTTCATGACCGAACTTCAAAAGCTTCTCGGCATCATGCCTAACCCCTCCACCGCCTTCCACTCACAGATGGACAGTCAGACTGAACGCTACAATGCGTGGGTTGAACAATACCTTCGCATCTATATTAACCACCGTCAAAGCGACTGGAAAGGGTGGCTCCCTATGGCCAAATTCACACATAACAGTGGTCCTTGTTCAACCACGCATCAGACCCTGTTCATGCTCAATTACGGACATGAACCATGAGTCAACAAGGATCGCCGCATGTCTATCTAAAGCGAGTCAGCTACAGACTTCGCCAAACAAATGACGGCATTACACGCGCAGGCAGCTGAAGCTCTCAGACTGGCTAACGAGGATATGAAGAAATTCTATGATCACTCCATCTGCCCTGCAGAGGATTATAAGCCTGGAGACCTAGTCTGGCTCGAAGCGACTCACATCCGTACCAATCGACCAATGAAGAAGTTAGACCAGAAACGCTATGGTCCCTTCAAAATTATTACCAAGGTCGGTGTCGCGTCATACAAACTAGATCTACCCCACAAGTGGAAGTCCACCCATCCGGTCTTTCACGAGTCAATACTCCATCCTTATACCCTGCCTATGTCTGGACAAATCCCAGCTCCACCTCCACCCGACCTCATTGACGACATCCTGGAGCAAGAGGTTGATATGATTGTTGACTCTCACCAACGAGGTGAACGATTCGAGTACCTTATCCACTGGAAGGGATTCCCCATCGAAGAAGACAAATGGCTTCCCCATATGGACCTTGCGCATGCACAAGCAGCGGTCACTAAATTCCATCGTCTCCATCCAACCGCCACACAACCTGCCACTCGAATTCATCTCCAACATATTACCATGCCCGCCTCATCGGCATTGATCACACTCCCTGACGAACCTCCCTGCACATGCTTGCCATGTTCCTCATCGCCCACATTCACGGATCCGGGTTTCCTTGAATATCGCAAACAATTCAAAAAGTTTGACGATTCTATGTTTGAAATTCCTGATGAACCATCTCCGATATCATGTCCAAAAGACACAGTCCCTCATTCACAGACCCACTGGTCCTTTTGCAAGGATCCTTACTGTCGCTTCCATAACAACTCATGAGGACATGAGCCCTTGAAAAGGGGGTAATCTGTTATGATTCTTTTTGACTTACTCATACCTACACTCTCACATGACTTCTTACTCATCCATATCATGTGCAGATATTATTCTACAATGTTCCACATCGTTCCATGGACTATTACCATAAGTAGGAATTTTACTGGCCCTATACCTTACACACGGACCATCATGCCCATGTATATAACAGGGTATGCTCATTGTAGGAGCTCCTTACTTTCAGTTTATTCATTGTCTTTGCGAGTAACCTTAGGGCAACCTAGGACCTTTCATCGAGTCCTGATAGGATGCCCGGTGGTGTGGGCACTCAGGGTCCTTTCAGATCCCCGCTTGTGCTTTTATGCAGCCATGCGGTACCCATGTTAGAGCCATAGGAGTCCGCCCTTCACCATCCTCAAAGGATTCGACAGTGAATGACACCGTTTACATCGGGCTTCGTTGCTGATCTTCCTGTTGGGCAAGTTGAAACTCCGCAAGTCTGTTCGAAGTTATCGTTCACGTCTTGGTGGCGGCGGCCCTATGTCGGCGGACCCTTCCGAATTTCCAAGTTCATGGTCTCTCTTTCCCAAGACCAACTGGTGGAAGACGTGGATTTATGCTTTGGCCCGCGTCTCTGGTAATCGGGGCGTTTCCGAGTTTTTTTTGGCGGACGTCGTTTGGCAACGTGCGAGTTCGTTATTACCTTGATCTGCTCGGGGTTTTGACCCTAACTAGCTTATTTACCCAGCATACTAGTCAAACTCATTGATCAGAGAAAAAGCGAAGCGCTGCGCTCACTCGGTCATAACTCTCTGGTGCATATGTTGCCAATGTTGCGTGCATACGAGCCAGTTCCTTGTCTTCTATACGAACCTGAGACCTGAAATTTCAACCTATAGATATAATACACATTTCCTTCGATCCGCAACTGGAGTTTAGGTATCACCATTGCTTTCCTCTGGTATTTGTCCTCTACTTCTTTTCGACATAATAACTTCTTTCTTTCCAAGACATTGGTACCGCTGTTCCAGGTCTTGATCACATGTTACCTCACAGGCCGAGTATTCCATCCTGCTCTTCAAGTTCAAGTTCCCGTCTGTACGCCGCAAATGGCACACGCAATCTTTATCAGATAGCGTACACATTTCGAAATCACGCTAAAGTAAAGAAACATTTCTTCTCTGAGGAAAACAGGATACCGGTGCTCCATTTCCTCTGTAATATCTGGCCTGTAATTTGGGGATTCGTGACCCCGAGGAATTGTCACCCATATAACTCTTCGTGTTTGGGACGAGTGTCATATCAGATATTGCAATGACTGCTTCTTGTAGGCCAGCGCCGCATGCGAGGTGGGTGTTCACTCGGTGATGTCATGCTGGCAACGATACTTGATCGTATGAGAGGCCCACGAGCCCTGCACTTCTAGGCAAGCAACCCATTGCAAAATGACGTTGAGACTTGGGGGCTGTATAGGTTCGGAAAGTTGTTAATCATCATTTCCAAGCTTCGATACGACCTTGAGCCGCAGTGCCCAAACAAATGTGGAATTCGTGGACTTACTAAATAAGTGTACTATTTCGTCAATGGTCCTGAATCGTCTTCCCATTGGTCTCGCGTAAGTTAATGTCGACGATTGCCCCAATGTGGGTATCGAAACCTGCAGATATTCGTCTCAGCCTCCGACATCCGTCCTCGTAGTCTTCCAGCATTTGTACCAGTTGCAAGAGTGAGTACGGCAAGTTCGTACAGCTGCTCTTGTTAACCAAGATATCATTGTAATTGGACACCGAAACATATGATGAGCTCTTGCCAATTGCTTCGTTAACACCTGGATAAGCTACACCAGATACCGAGGCCACCTTGATCCCACAACGTCTGGAAGTCTTGTCTTTTTTCTCTACTATCCTGTGTCATTGACCGATAAATATGGCTGATAGAAAATCCGCTCCTCGTGTTTAAACGCTTCTGGAAGATTTCCTCGTATGCTGGTCCTTGTTAACGTGTCACTGACGCATGGGCAATGCAAGAATTGGGATTCGTTGAAACACGGAAATATGTTGAATCTGATTCGCATGTGTGTTCAGTTAATTCTCTAAACATTTGGAAAACCCATGCGTACATGCTGTCCAATCTCTTGAATGACTCGCGAGAACTCGTAAAAATTGTCTGTAAGCTCCAGGGGATGTGCTACAGTACCAAACGCCACCAAATCGGATCCAGCTTCGATCAATCACCTCAGACCAAGGCCACGCAAGCAAATGAGTTGGAAGATGCCCCCGAAGCCTGTGCCGACGATGATTGCGTCATATATTTCTTCCATCCAAGTCGTCCGCTATCTGTGGCTCTGGTAGTGAATGAGTATTTACTGTTCTTCTTTATCCGGCAGCTCGCAGCCAATAGACTTCTTTTCTTGGCATGAAAAAATGGGTGAAAATAGTGTTGTCAGGGCATAACCATGGCCATTGAAATATGTACGACGCGTGCTTGATAAGTCTGTCTTGTCTCTGGCATGGTACGTCTCTTTCTGAACTTCAGTAACTGTCCACAGAAAATCTCCTCACATCTATCCTTGTCAGAACTCCGAGTCGGGGAGCAAAAACTTAACTTGTAAGCGAGTGACGCTACCAACCAAAGTAAGTAGCAGCTCCGTTAATCGCTATTACGTACCGTTGATCGAGTCACCGTTAGCTATTCGATATCTTCTGTGCGTTGTTGAATACGAACAGACGATCACAGCGTGCAGTTTCGCAGTGGTCTTTCCAGTGATCGCACGCAAGATTGTTGATTAATTTTCGTTCGATTCCGATCACAAATTCGTTAGCCCGAAAGATGTCACCAGGAACTCAGATACTGAAGGTTACTTCAAGTGCAAACCGACGATAACCTGTCGACAAAGGCTCCGATTAAAAAGAAAATGGTGGAGCAAACGTGGCGTTTCGTACTTAGTACTCACACGTCACCCAGAGTACCTGTGGTGCGCCGCACTCAGCGTGTGGGGACTTAAGTTACTGACTTCCCGATGAAAATTTACCTGAGTGCAGAGACGCCTTGGACTATTCCGCCGGCAGGGTACACAAAATAAGGTACCGTCGTGGTGACAGTCACCGTATATTTTGCTCAGAAATACTAGCTTGCAGGTTGGCATGATGACAAAACGATGTGTGTGGCTGTGACTCTAGTGCCGACGACGACTGGTGAGGTACTCCTCTAGTAGGAAGCCTTAAAGTCGCACCGCTCGACTTGGTTTGGCATGTGGCTAAGCTTGGTCCGCTGGCACTTTTCTTAGTACTTCACTTGCCTCCGACTGTCCTCATCTTCCTAATCGTCACATGACATACCTTATCTCCCCACATATCATCACCTTCCTCTTCCAGATGGACTCCGACCAAGAACAGCTCTACGTGCGCGCCCTCGCCACGTTGTTAATATTCGTAGTTTCCCTCCTGGGTAAGGCGTGCGCGATCGTACTCGCCCCAAGTTGCTGACCTCCACATGCCAGCCGTCTCGTTCCCCACCCTCTCAAAACGCATCTCCTTTCTCCGCATACCTCGGATCATATTTTTCTTCGGGAAACATTTCGGAACGGGTGTGTTATCCTTCTCCTACACGCCTCTCTTTCCACTGACCCCCCTTCTAGGCGTCATCCTATCCACTGCATTTGTACACTTGCTGCAGGACTCGTTTGAAGCCCTCACAAACCCCTTGGTGCTGGACCGCTGGAACGTAGGAAGATATGTCGGCTTGATTGTGTCCGCCTTTCTTTTTGTCCGCCTTCGACGTGAAGCATACTCATTCTCCACTAGGTTGTGTTCTCTGTTGGCAATATTTCTTGTAGAATGCACGTGTTCTCTCTCTCTCTCTCTCTCGGTTATGTCTAATCATTGGAGACGTGTAGATGTATCGACGTCTTATGTCGACAGGCTCCAGTCATTCAACACTCCGTCAACCTCTGTGTCGCCGACTCTTAGAGACGAATCGCCATGTGTCGTAGAGCGTGCACGACCAAGCCCCGACACAAAGCGCTCAAACTCTGAGCGAACACCGCTAATAGGGGCAACAGATTTTCATCACGCACGTAGTGATGGGGATCCGGAATATGGTGCTGCTCATCACCTTGAGCATACACACAGTGTTCTGGAAGGCGAGGCATCAGCATTTTTCGAGGGTCATTATAGGCACGAACCCCGAGATTTACACCCGGTCCATCATGAACGCAATCGGCCTCTGACAATGTATGGCCCACAGGAGTTTTCCGAAGGTCAGCTGAACACCGTGGATCGCGCACACCACGACGTACCCGCTCCTCATCATGTGTCTACGGACACACTGGGAGACATGTTAGATACAGGGAGTAGTGATCACGTCCACCATCACAGCGACGTTGATGGGCACGAAGACAAGCTTCAAATGGGAAAAAAGAGACAAATCGTTGGAATACTCGTGAGGCTCAACAATGGTCTACTCGTTAAGATTTTTAACACTCACTCTTGTCTTAGGTGTTACAATTAGGTATCATGATCCATTCTTTGGTTATCGGCCTCACCTTGTCAATAAAGTCGGGTCCAGATTTCAGTGCGTCGCTGTACTGGACCTCTCTATCCCGTTGCTAACACGATCGTTGCACAGCAACCCTTTTAATTGCCGTGATATTCCACCAACTCTTTGAGGGACTCTCCTTGGGCATAAGAGTAGCCTCCCTACCCTCTTCCCACGAGCAAGAATTTAGATACTTGGGACTCCTCAAGCCTATTCTTGCATGTCTCTTTGCCATCACCACACCCGCTGGCGTCCTCATCGGGATGATGGTATTTAAACACAGCGATGACATGGGTAGGTTGCCACTCTTAATATTTCACCGCCAGATATAATTAGGTTGATGGTTTTACACTCTTAGCCCACGTACGTCTTACGCAAGGCATTATGTCTGCTATCTCGGCGGGGATGCTCATATATGCTGCGTGCGTCGAGATGCTTGCAGGCGATTTCGTCATGGACCCCATCTTGTGGCGGAGCGGCATAGGGAAACAGGCCCTTGCGTTGTTCAGCTTGGCAGCTGGTGTGACTGCCATGGCTTTAGTGGGATCCTAGATCTTTTTTGGATATATCGCCGGTTTATTTGTCGCTTGGACTTGTAATCTCGATTGCCCTTCTCTAGTCATGTCGATCGTGGGCATATCACTTCAATGCGCATGGAGATCGCGACTATGCTGATGTGGGAAAAAGTGCCACAAAGTTCCCTCGTCACGCAACTCACCGTATACTCGATTTCCGCTTCGAGCCAGGCCTCGATGGGAAAGGCTGTATAAGAAAGAAAGAACTGCCATCATCGGTGCCCACTGGCAGCAACATATAAGAAAAGTACGATGCGGTCATCTTCGGTGCGGGCTTCGGGGGCATCTGCTCAACTCATTACCTACATGAACCATTTCGGCCTAAAGTGCAAGCTGGGTCCGATTCCGTTGGAGTTTGGCACTGGAACAGGTACTCTGGCGCACACGTCGACAGCGACGTCCTCGTGTACGAGTTTTCGTTGCCCGAGCTCTGAAAAGACTGGAACTTGACCGAGAGGTATCCTGGATGGAAAGAGCTACAGGCGTACGTGGAAATCCTCTGTTGCTAATTTCTACTCTAGGTATTTTACCTACGTCGACGGCAAACTGAATCCTCGCAAAGATTGTCGATTCGACTCGCGCGTGAAAGATGCTCACTGGGACGATCAGTCCACGTTTGGCACGTCGTATCCGATGGAAAAGACGGCACATATATGATATAGAGTTGTGGCAAATTATCTGATTATGTGCACAGTGAGAAGTAACCGTTGTATTGGCCCTTCAACACTAACGGACTGTTTAGGGTTTTGCACCGAAACCGTATACACCCGTGTTGAAGAAATTAGAAACCTTCCAAGGGATATAGGTTCACACGTCGCGTTAGCCAGATAAAGGAATTGAGACAAGTGGAAAACGAGTTGGTGTGATTGGGACAGGATTAAGTGGAGGACAAGTCATTCAAGGGATTGGACAGCGCGTACACATGACCTATGAAAACTTACCTTGATAATCCACTGACTAGTCGTTTTGATCAGGCTGAGCACCTTGAGGTGTGCCTACGAACGCCTAATCTTGCAGGACCTCTGCGCCAATATGGCATGACCAAGGTGATTCAAGATCATTTCAAAGAAGAAGCATACCAAAAGCTTCCACCACCATTTTCGGATTCGGATTCAACCTTACTCAACGACTAGCGATGTAAGACAGCAAGCAGGAGAGAGAAAAGACGTTTCAAACACCGTGGGACCGCGATAGTTTTCGATTTTGCGCGTCCTAGAGCTCATTTTCGTAGCTGGCAACTATCAAGATGTCGTGGTGAACAAGGAGAGAAACGATGCCTTGTACACATTTTGGAGGAAAAAGGTTCTCGAGAGGGTGACTAATCCCAAGAAGAGGGAGCTATTGGCGCCCGCGACGCCCCGTCACCCCTTTTGGTTGCAAGCGTGCAAGTATAGAAATGAATTATTTCGAGGTTCTCAATCAGGACAATGTTGATGTCAATGTGGGCCCCATCGTTGAAGTCACGCCGAAGATGGTGAGGACGACAGAGAAGGAGCATGGGCTCGACGTCCTTGTGCTCGTTAGTCGCCTGGTATGTGTGCTGAGTACGATCTTTACGAGACGTGCAACTAAGATGGACACCTACGGGTTTTGAAATTTTGACACCCACACCACATTTATCGACATGGATTACGTGGATTTAGGACCATTAGCAAGATGGTGTAATCAGCTAGTAAGTCGCTGGATCACATAACCACTTTTGACCAAACAATTATCAAAGCTTGGGATTGACGATCGATGCCCTCAAGGACTAACAGCGTTCGGCAATGGCCCAATATGCGTGGAAATCCGAGGCTCATGGATCGTTCAAACGATCGATTATCTTCGTCAACACGGCATCACCAAGTTTGCACCTACCTCTCATGTTGTGTTGACCTACAAGAAAGGCATCACCGACATGTAAGAGAATTTCAAATTTCCTGTTGGCCAAGGGTTGATACAACAGCACCAACATCCCTAGAAAAAAGCTTGCAGCGTACAACTACGTTGGCGGTATTCACGAACTATAGGGGAGAGATCGTGGAAGAGATGGAGTACGTATACATGAAGCACTGTTGTCATTGTCGTAGATGAACTCCTTGTTGCTAGACGTGCTTCAATGAATCGATTGAAGTCATGTTAGTCCGTTCTGATTCTGGACAGGTATGCGATCTGAGCCATCGGATATATTTTGGCAAGTCGATCGTACGGTCATTTCTGGATGATCCAGTGATGCGAAGCGGATATCACTTATCATCACGGACCCGTGTTCGTCCGTCTCAAATGAGATGCCGCGAATGATACGATAGACGATCAATGATGGTGCGATGGCCTATTGGCAAGGACAGACATGAGCACTGCGCGAACTAGAGGAAAACAATAACAAAAGATGAGATGCACCTGAATTCTCCCAAACACTGGGATGAAGACGGTCTCCAGGGGACTGTTCAGGATATACATTACGAATCCAACAGCGGCAGACATGGTGTATAATGACGCGCTCTCGACAGTCATCGAGATATAATTGAGGTAGAATGCCGCCCGTTGTGATCCAAGGACCTCAGAGATCGCTTTTCTATGCATCCAGAGTCGTGCAGAGATGAGACATGATGCACAGATATTCATCGTAGTGGCACATGCCCAGTAGCAGATGACCACGAGTCGATCTGCAGGTGTATTGTAGTAGATCCCGGATGTGGAGCTGCCGAAAACGAGGAACACCGACGAAGAGACAACGGCAGCGAGATACAGCAGGAATGGAAATGCCAATATATACTTGTTTCCCCTGCAGATTACATAGCATCGATAGAGCTAGACATCATATGTCAAGTATCAAAGGTAACAGTGTTGAAAAACTCACAAGGAAGGAGTCAGAAGTGAGGTTATTCAAGACATATGCTATACTTCCAATCGTTTCGGGCCAAGCTGACATTGTACTGGAGACAGACATGTCAGTTATGTTCAGCATCTTCAATCCCTTGGCTGGGGAGGTGTGTAATTGCATCGCAAAATATAGCGTTGTGAATACTAGTTGGATGATGGTGTACAACAAAAGAAATCTGTATCTCCTCTTTTCGAGGAAAAGCAAGTAGTAGATGTTTGTCCCAGCGACAACTAGATAGACACCTACAACGAACATTTAAGTGAGAATCAGAGCCCATGGGAGGACTCAAGCTCCTCACCAGTGAAGATACATGCTACGGCGTTGCCTTCCAATGTAATGGCGTACTGTTTGAATTGCCAGGGCGTATATGTGGGCTGACTCGGCAGCTGAGAGTCACTACTACTTGACATTTCCCTCGGGCTTCGTGGTCCACTTTAGGAGATGGTTGTTGAGATGGTGGATTCAATGAGAAAAATGTAATGTATGTTTGCATTTGCGCTGATGGCGGACAGGTACGAACTGCCTTGTCGGAACTATTTGCGGCGCATGCCAAGCATGGCCACAAAGCTCTCGATCGGTACGTACACTGCCAGTATGACGGTAAATCTGCACAAATATTCCCGCCGCGCTTTTTTCAAGATCACGCCGTGCTTTTTTCAGTCCCACCGCGCTTTTCTCAAGTCATACAAACTTTTGTTTCTGCGAAATGTCACATGTAGACTACTAGTATTTAAACAAGTTGTAAGTCCCGTTCTAGTCCTTGGCAAACGTCGGAAATAAATGCATCAGCGTGTCGAAAACCAACACCATCTTCGAGGAGTTGGAACATCAGGACGCGGCAGCCAGCACCCATACGACTGAACCGCAACTCCCGGAAATGTTTGACAGCCTCGGGGAATGGCTGTGGATTTTTGTAATCGAGTAAAAAGTGGCCCATTCCGTTCCACCAAACTGTATGCCAGTCTTGTTGACATGCAGTCAGATTTTTGCAATCTGCTGCATGGGATAGGATTCAAGAATCAATTTCGTGTGCACAAGTGCGGTGAATGCCTCATTGCCCAACAACAGATGGTGATGTCTGGTAATTTCTCTGAGCGGGATGCTGAGAAGCAAATTAAAGCCGTGTTTGAAGATTTTTGACACTCTGAACTTGCAACCAACTTTGACAAGTTCTGCTGGGTGATAGCTATATCTCATGTCCCAGATGTGATTGAGAACAAAGGTGTGAGTTTTCGGGCAATGATACTTGTCCATGAACTGCAATAGATCTTGAAGGTCTTCGTGCGAGTAGCTGTTGCATGATGCTGTAGTATGGGAGCTGCAAAAATTAAACCATGAGATGGCTTTGTTAGGAAGGATGCTCACTGTCCATAGATATGGAAAAGAAATAAATTGAAAATGTGTTCTCGTTCACCCTCCAAGAAAATGGGGTGTTTATCGTCTTTTCCTTCCAACAAGACATCATGTCCACCATCCCATATTGCAAACATATCATGAAAGAGGCCCAAGTAATCTACCAGTATATTGTCATGTAACTTGTAAAATGTATTTTCGACCTGGTGGGGGTCAAGAAACTTCATTAGATATTTCTAAATAAGCACCCAAAAAACATACTCTCCCTTTGGATAATAGTAGTCAGGATGACTGTCATATCCCAGAATTTCACCAAGTCAACTCCGACCGCCTCCGATACTATTCAAGTCACCTCTGGTGACATTCCTCTGAAATGTTTCCTCCGACTGCTCTGTCTCCTCCGTCCCCGTTCTTTCCATTCTCTGTACGTTATGTTATGTTATCCTTTTGTGCCTTCGCATTTCTATTAAGTTAGTCTCCATTCTGTCATGCGGTGTTCAGGGTAAGGCACACAGCTCTGGCTGTGTGATGAACTGGCACTGCACTGGTACTTTGCTACTTCCGCTCTTCCAATTAGTACTATACTCTTTTTGGACTTTCCTCCTCCGTATATAAACTCGTGTACTCTGTCTTAGTACCTCAGTTCAAATATCACCTTAGTTCCCACTTCTCCTCTTTCCGCCATTGATCTCATCTCAGCGTTCTCTCGTCTGAGTCTTGATGACTCTCCTCTGACCCTCTGACCTTCTGGACCTCTAGTCTGCCCCGTTCGTAAATTAGTGACATCAGACTTGGGCAAGGGCACACCACATAAGGTGAAGCCAATGTCGCTCAGACCACAGTACAACTCCGGTGTTCCGGAGTCACGTACCCAGGCCCCAGCAGAACCAGACTTAACAATGACAGGATATAGACATGGCTTGATGTGCAGTGAACATGATGATGGAGTCAGACATTTGGAATGCAAAAATGTGAGTCACACTTTGTGACAGTACATATAAGCAATGACTCATGTCACATAGGCTGGTTCATCTCATTTTAGGGCTGAAATGCCAGAATATGCTCATTTAACTATGTGACAGAGGAGTACATAGCTTAAGGACTATGTTGTCGCATTGTGGGCACCTGGGTTGCAAGTTTGGTGCCCTTCTCTCCTGGATTGGAAATGGACAGCTCGAGCAACATCTTGATGGCAAGACAACAAGTTTCTCACTTGCCACTTTCAGTCTTACCACTATGATGGGAAAAAGATTTGTTAAATGGACAAGGGAAGAGGAAAAAAAAGGTATACCTAATGATAAGGGACCAGTCCTGGGTAGTGTGTTCTATGTGGTAGTAAGTGTTGTTGGCGAGTTGAAAAATGTGGAGAGGGAGGAAAACTTTGGTGATGCTGTGGTAGTCTGCAGTGTACTTTTGGAGAACAGAGTTGGCGTTCAATGCAACATACCTGTGGGAGTTTATGGTGACAAGTGCAGAAGAGCCAATGCGAGTGTAGATGACGTCTGCCATGAAGCATTCAAGGAGACAGGTGACAATGACAAGCTGAAATGATTCAATCTGGAGGCATTAGCTGGAAAGAAGGCAATTTGGCCATGGACAGCATGAGCGAAAGGTGACAGACATACCTGAGCAACCTGTGGCATCCCACAGTACTTCCAGACAGTGAGCTGTGCCATCACTAGCGTGAACCATGAGAAGTGCCTCAGTGAGGAACAACATTTGCTCTTCAGGAAGTTCCATTACAGCCTATGATGGTGCTAATGCCATTACCATAGGGTGAATGGCCTTCCAACCTCTTTTTGGCACATGATGTCCTATATGATGTCTATCACCATGCTAACCGAATCCTTAATCAGGAGCAGCCCGATCCCGTCCAATTATGGCTTCATCTTACTACTATCAAACACAAAGCAATGCCGCTTCTTCAGGCTGTCCAGGACAATTTTCCATCACCAGCTCTGGAGGAATAGGTAGTGAGCTTGGCCATGTCATTCGGAAAATTGGCTCTTGCCCTGTTGTGTTACTTTGAGACTATGCAAAATCAGTGAGTTTGAGTTTTACTGGATTGTACAATACTGACCATTCACAGAGTAGACACTAATGTCTGGGTTCCAAAACCTGTTCGAATCATGCACAGTGGGAAATGGGGCTGCCCTCGAAAGTCAATCGATTTTGATTATCTCAAGGAAGTGACCTTAAGTAAATGACATATCAAACAGATGGAGCTTGCATGTGTCTTAGGGGTTGTTAAGTACGGGTCCGTCGGGGACTGGGTAGCGAACTCCGGAGCGCCGGAGTTGGTTGGAGGGGGTAGGGACTTCGGCTTCACCTTATGTGGTGCGCCCTTGTCCAGTTCCGTTGTCCCTGATTTACGAGGGGAGCGGAGCGGAGGTACGGAGTGACCAGAGGTCAGAGGAGAGTCGTCAAGACTCAAGCGAGAGAACTCGTTGACGAGCTCAATGACGGAGGAGAGAGCAGAGGACGGAAACTAAGTTGATATTCGAACTGAGGGGCTAAGACATATTACAGCGGGTTTATATACGGAGGTCAAAGTCCGAATGTAGTAAAGTCAGGGTCAGAGCGACGGAGGAAACAGAGTACCGCTGCTGTGCCGGTCAGTCGCACAGCC